>OU744448.1:35790269-35873919 GCA_916610825.1 Haliclystus octoradiatus | reverse complement strand
TACCCTAACCCTAACCCTAACCCTAACCCTACCCTAACCCTAATCCTAACCCTAACCCTAACCCTAACCCTAACCCTAACCCTAACCCTAACCCTAACCCTAACCCTAACCCTAACCCTAACCCTAACCCTAACCCTAACCCTAACCCTAACCCTAACCCTAACCCTAACCCTAACCCTAACCCTAACCCTAACCCTAACCCTAACCCTAACCCTAACCCTAACCCTAACCCTAACCCTAACCCTAACCCTAACCCTAACCCTAACCCTAACCCTAACCCTAACCCTAACCCTAACCCTAACCCTAACCCTAACCCTAACCCTAACCCTAACCCTAACCCTAACCCTAACCCTAACCCTAACCCTAACCCTAACCCTAACCCTAACCCTAACCCTAACCCTAACCCTAACCCTAACCCTAACCCTAACCCTAACCCTAACCCTAACCCTAACCCTAACCCTAACCCTAACCCTAACCCTAACCCTAACCCTAACCCTAACCCTAACCCTAACCCTAACCCTAACCCTAACCCTAACCCTAACCCTAACCCTAACCCTAACCCTAACCCTAACCCTAACCCTAACCCTAACCCTAACCCTAACCCTAACCCTAACCCTAACCCTAACCCTAACCCTAACCCTAACCCTAACCCTAACCCTAACCCTAACCCTAACCCTAACCCTAACCCTAACCCTAACCCTAACCCTAACCCTAACCCTAACCCTAACCCTAACCCTAACCCTAACCCTAACCCTAACCCTAACCCTAACCCTAACCCTAACCCTAACCCTAACCCTAACCCTAACCCTAACCCTAACCCTAACCCTAACCCTAACCCTAACCCTAACCCTAACCCTAACCCTAACCCTAACCCTAACCCTAACCCTAACCCTAACCCTAACCCTAACCCTAACCCTAACCCTAACCCTAACCCTAACCCTAACCCTAACCCTAACCCTAACCCTAACCCTAACCCTAACCCTAACCCTAACCCTAACCCTAACCCTAACCCTAACCCTAACCCTAACCCTAACCCTAACCCTAACCCTAACCCTAACCCTAACCCTAACCCTAACCCTAACCCTAACCCTAACCCTAACCCTAACCCTAAACCCTAACCCTAACCCTAACCCTAACCCTAACCCTAACCCTAACTTTGCTGGACTTTTGATATTATAGCAGGAGACGAACAGCCTGACTGGTAAATCTGGTTTACGTATCTTGGTTAGTGTGTTGGAATGCTTACAAAGGTGTCCCTTCGAAGGGTTATTGCATGTCGTGTGGTCGAGTCAATGAGTCCTTGTCGAGCTAATTGATGTTAATGCTAATGCTAATGTCGATGCTAATTGATTGCGAAAATGAACAGGTTTAAAATGAAAATTTGACTTCATGAGAGGAGGACATTTTGTTTATGGCACACAATTGGAGAAGTGAGGCAGACTTTTGCAAACACAAATCAGCTATACGAAGAAAATTAAGTTTTTTCAGTTGCACTTGAATGAATTTCTCTTATCTCGCAAATACAAAACAACACGATCCTTTGTTTTGTGAATTGACAGATAATTTGTGTATTTTCATCGTACTAATTCTCAGAATGAAATTCAAAAGTAAACAATCAAAAACACATCAAAATAATAAGTGAAAATAATAAGAATAATAAAATGTGATATCATCTGATCTTTAGTTGAAAATTATACAATCAGGAATTAATATTGGAAAATGGTTTGGAATAGAACGTTATCAAATTTATAAACAAATCCGCATTAAAGAAATTAATTACAAAGATATACAAAAGAACTTAATAAAACAATTGGAAATACCAGTAATAGTAAAATAATAATACTAAAATAGTACTGGATTTGTAAAAATTTCCTGTGCGTTCCATTTTTCACATCTAAACTTTCTGCTTCTTCCAATAGCAAACAATAAAATGGAATATTTTCTCAATTTAATTACCGCTTCAATCAGCTTTTCTAAATAGATTTCTTCGTGCATTTATTATTAACCACATAAGCCAGATGATTCGTAACTCAATATAAGCATGCATTTGCATGCAATTCGAAATCTAGTCAATGTAAATATGATATTGTAGCAGTGTTAAAGATAGAGAAGAGATACTCAAATAATACTAGTTGCTTTGCTAGGTAAAGTTGTAATAATCATTTACCTTCGACTACATCATGTCGATAATTATCTATTTCGCAATACATATTTATGTCGCTAATTACAGTACAGTTGTGACGTAGATAACGGTCATTACATTACTCCCCCACCAGTGAGGATGTTCGATCAATGTTCACGGTTAGGCAGAATAACGTAGAGGTGGTTGAGTGAGACGACCAGAGCGAGTTGTACTTTGAACAGGAAGACTTGTTGGCTGGATGGTGTTGTTGGTGTTGCCAGTTGTAGAGTCCAAAGGAGTATTTAAAATCAAGGAAGGAAGGAAAGCAGGTTTGAGACGAGCAATAGAAACCGAATCTTTACGATGACCAAAGTCCAAGATGAAGTAGTCTTTGTATCGTGATAGCACCTTGAAAGGTCCGTCATATGGTGGTTGAAGTGGAGTACGGTGGGCATCGTGTCGAACAAAAACATGGGTAGACGTATCGAGTGTGGATGGAATGTGAGAAGGTGAGTGGCCATGAGACTTTGTGACAGGTGGTGTGAGGTGGTGCATGTAAGAACGAAGACTGTCTAAGAAGGAATTAGGATCTGGTGTACCTGTAGGAAGGGCAAAATATTCGCCAGGTAATCGAAGAGGCATACCATAAACCAGTTCAGCAGGTGAGCAAGACAAATCTTCTTTAACTGCAGCACGAAGGCCAAGGAGAACAACAGGTAGTTCATCTGTCCAGTTGGGTCCTGTCAGACGAGCACGAAGGGAAGCTTTCAATTGCCGATGGAAACGCTCAACCAGGCCGCGATTTGACAAACAGATAGAAGTTGTGACCACCTGCGCGCGCATGTGCCGTAACATATCCAAAGCGGTCAATTTGCTCTAATTGTGCGGCCAAAGCCTAACACGTAAGTTACCTTTACAAAATGGCGATCAGAAGCAGACGTAAAACGAAGGAAACCTAGGACTTATATTTAGATTACACTTTATATTTCTAAATGAAAATTGAATACTTGATTACACTTCACAATAAAAATTTACGATTAAATGGATTCAGAAAAACTTTTATTATCAAGTCAAATAGTCGACGGCATAAATCTTGATTCCTGAATGTCATGGCCTATTATTTGATTATTCTATGGTTCTAGACACACTGTAGTCGAGAATCTATATCGCTAAATAGGTAAGCACATAATAAACTATGACTTATCTAAGTTTGAAACTGTTGACGGTATTTGATAATGCTTCAACAAACAGCAGCTCGATATTTATTCTGCAAAAACACGACAGTCGAGTTCAACAAAGTCTAGAAACCTTCTATACGTTGGCAATAAAAACTGTCTGGTTCTTCTAAAAGCGCGCACTAATTTATCTAAAACTGGTTGCACATTTAAAATAAATAATAAAATACCATGATTCTAAGTTTTACTATAATTGCTTGACTCTTTTATACCAAAGTTATTTACTTCGCAAAATATGAAGTATACTATACTCTTTCCGCTTTGTTGACGAAGTCTTTACTCTTGAAGTTTTTACTTTTTGAATTATAAGGTCCTCAAATCAAAGTAAGGTAATGCCGATGACTACATATCACTCAACATGTATCACATGCATAGACATGTATCGACGTAAATTGATAAAATTTCATGAAAAAGTATGAAGTTTAATATGTTTAGATATATAACCATCCAAGTTGCCAAAGGTTTTTTGGGGGGAGGGGGTGTCAAAATGTAGGTCTTTCACTTACTTCAACTTGTAGGTCTCTCCAAATGAATTGAGACATGCAGATGACTAGATATCACTAGGTAGTACTCTTAGACATGTATCAAAATCAATTCAAAATATTTCTTGAAAATTGACCGAGTTTATATTTAGATACAGCCACTTAAGTTGACAAAGGGGGCATTTGGGTTTATTCAAAAAGCTAGGTTTACACTTTCTCCCACTTCTATGTAGGTTTCTCAACATAAAACAAGGGATGCCGATGATCCAATGATAAGATATCATTAGAGATTACTCCTAGACATGTATTGAAGTAAATTCAAAATAATTCTCGAAAATTGATCGAGTTTATATCTAAATATAGCCACTTAAGTTGACAAGGGGGGCATTTGGGTTTTTCAAAAAGCTGGGTTCACACTTTCTCCAGCTTCTAGGTCCGTCAAATTAAAACAAGGGGTGCCAATGATTAGATATCATCAGAGATTACTCCTTGACACGTATCGAAGTAAGTTCAAAGCATTTCTTGACAAAATATCTAGTTTATATTTAGATAGAGCCATTTAAGTTGACAAGGGGTGCATTTTGGGTTTTTCAAAAAGCTAGGTTCACACTTTCTCCAGCTTCTAGGTCCGTCAAAATAAAACAAGGACTGCCAATGATTAGATATCATCAGAGATTACTCCTTGACACGTATCGAAGTAAGTTCAAAGCATTTCTTGACAAAATATCTAGTTTATATTTAGATAGAGCCATTTAAGTTGACAAGGGGTGCATTTTAGGTTTTTCAAAAAGCTGGATTCACACTTTCTCCAGCTTCTAGGTCCGTCAAATTAAAACAAGGGGTGCCAATGATTAGATATCATCAGAGATTACTCCTTGACACGTATCGAAGTAAGTTCAAAGCATTTCTTGACAAAATATCTAGTTTATATTTAGATAGAGCCATTTAAGTTGACAAGGGGTGCATTTTGGGTTTTTCAAAAAAACTGGGTTCACACTTTCTCCAGCTTCTAGGTCCGTCAAATTAAAACAAGGGGTGCCAATGATTAGATATCATCACAGATTACTCCTTGACACGTATCGAAGTAAATTCAAAACATTTCTTGACAAAATATCTAGTTTATATTTAGATAGAGCCATTTAAGTTGACAAGGGGTGCATTTTGGGTTTTTCAAAAAGCTGGGTTTTACACTTTTCCCAACTTCTAGGTCTCTGAAAGTAAATTGAGACAGGCAGATGACTAGATATCACTAGATGGGACCCTTAGACATGTAACGAAGTAAATTCAGAACATTTCTTCAAAAAACATCTAGTTTATATTTTGATGAAGTTGACAAGGGGGGTATGTGGGGTTTTTCAAAAGCCGCATTTTCACTTTCTCCAACCTCTAGGTCCCTTTAATTAAAACGAGGGATGCCGATGACTAGATATCACCAGATATTACTTGTAAACAACACCCAGCGTCTGTGGAGTTTAATTTGTGTTACAGTTTGTATATTTGTTCAACTATTAGAACATTGAGGAACAAATGAAATTGTTAGAACATTGAAACAACATAACACTAAACACATGAATATCTTTGCTATTAAAATGAACTATTTCAAATTAATAATTCCGTCGTCGTAGAACACCCAAACACCTGACAAACAACTGTCACAAATTGAGGTGATGTGTACGTAAAACAGCGGGTGCACAGTCCAACTGCATGCTGCTGAGGCTGCCACATTTTGAGAGATAAAGTAAATCCAATAACTAAATTCCCTTGTATTTCATGTATTTCTTAATAAATTATATTTATTTCAAGCATAAAAAATGATTGAAAATAGGGCAGATTCAACATTAAATATCTCCGCTTATCAGTTTCAAACTAAGAAATCATTGTCACCATTCTTCATCATTTAGCTTCAGCTACTTGAATCTGTGTTAAAAATTTGTTGTGTCATGTGCTCTTTAAACTAGGTTACCTATATAGGCAAAATATCTAAATTATCTTATTGCTCAGCATTCTAAAAATAGTGTTACGTTATGATTGAATATTAATGCTCTCAAAAAAATCCCGAAGTAACATTACGTTATAAGTTAAAGATATGACATGCTGTCATCTATTACATTCAAATAACGACACCATAATCAAACTTAGGCATAATTCAGAATACCTATTCATGTAGCTACGTCAAGTTCAACATTTGTAATTAAACAATTGTGTAATAATATAAAAAGAGGCCGATAAATTAGGAATTCCATTAATTAATTAACTAAATAAAAAGCACAAATTTCATGAAAAAATATTAATTTAGGATATAAAATATATAGGGTAGCCTCAAATTGATGTATGTAAATATACACTAATAATAACATAAAAGTGATTGTGTAGTCATTGCTGTTTTAATATTGTTTGGTGCCATAAAAGCAGAGCTGTTTAATAATAAATAAATGCAAAAATGAGACATTCATATTTGCTACTAATAGTTTCGCCTTGAGCGATCATCATGCAATTTAATCTATAGATATGATATGAATGTCTGATTTTTGTGTTTATTTATTATTAGATATGAACTAGATATTTTTTCAAGTAATGTTTTGAATACTTGTCCAAGAGAAATTTCTATTGATATCTAGTCATCGGCATCCCTTATTTTAATATTAGGGACCTAGAAATTGGAAAAAGTGTAAATGCCCCCTTTGATAACTTAAATAGCTCAATCTGAATATAAACTTGATATTTTGTCAATAAATGTTTTGAACCTACTTCAATATTTGTATAAGAGTAATCTCTAATGATACTTAATCATCAGCACCCTTGTTTCACTTTGAGGGACCTAGAAGTTGGAGAAGGTGTAAGCCCATGCTTTTTGAAAAACCCCAAATGTCCCCTTTGTCAAATTAAGCGGCTATATCTAAATATAAACTGGATCCTTTTTAGAGAAATATTTTGAATTTACTTTGATACATGTCTAAGAGTAGTATCTAGCGATATCTAGTCATCTGCATGTCTCAATTTATTTGGATAGACCTACAAGTTTAAGTGAAAGACCAGCATTTTGACCCCCCTCCCCCCAAAAAACCTTTGTCAACCTGGATGGTTATATATCTAAACATAATAAACTTGATACTTTTTCATGAAATTTTATCAATTTACGTCGATACATGTCTATGCATGTGATACATGTTGAGTGATATGTAGTCATCGGCATATCTTGCTTTGATTTGAGAGACCTTATAATTCAAAAAGAAAAAGATGGCTTTGAGACTTTGTCAACAAAACTGAATGAGTTACATGAGTATAGTATAATTCGTATTTTGCAAACTAAATAACTTATCAAAGAGTCAAGCAATTATAGTCAAACTTAGAATCATAGTAGTTTATGAATTATTTTAAATGTGCAACCAGTTTGAGATAGATTAGTGCGCGCTTTTAGAAGAACCAGACAGTTTTTATTGCCAACGTAGGCCTATCGAAGGTTTTCTAGACTTTGTTGAACTCGACTGTCGTGTTTTTGCAAAATCAATATCGAGCTGCTCTTTGTTGAAGCATTATCAAATACTTCCAACAGTTTCAAACTTAGATAAGTCATAGTTTATTATGTGCTTACCTTTTTAGCGATGTAGATTCTCGACTACAGTGTGTCTAGAACCATAGAATAATCAAATAATAGGCCATGACATTCAGAAATTAAGATTTATGCCGTCGACTATTTGACGAAATTGACTTGATTTGATTTGATGAAATTGACTTGAAAGTTTTTCTGAATCCATTTAATCGTAAATTTTTTATTGTGAAGTGTAATCAAGTATTCAATTTTCATTAAGAAATATAAAGTGTAATCTAAATATAAGTCATAGGTTTCCTTCGTTTTACGTCTGCTTCTGATCGCCATTTTGTAAAGATAACTTACGTGTTAGGCTTTGGCCGCACAATTAGAGCAAATTGACCGCTTTGGATATGTTACGGCACATGCGCGCGCAGGTGGTCACAACTTCTATCTGTTTGTCAAATCGCAACCAGGCCATTGGACTGTGGATGATAAGATGTGGTGCGTTGTCGATGAATACCCAAAAGAGTGCTGAGAGCAGTCCAGAGATCAGATGTGAATTGGCGTCCCCTGTCGGAAGTCATTGTTGAAGGCACGCCAAAACGTGATATCCAGTGGTAGAGTAATGCTTTGGCACAAGACATAGCGGTAGCATCTGACATTGGAATGGCTTCTGGCCAACGTGTGTAGCGGTCAATGACTGTAAAAACATAAATGTGTCCGTTAGAGATTGGTAGAGGTCCAACTATGTCCACATGGATTTGATCAAAACGACGATTTGGTGGAATGATGACTTCTGGACGAGGAGTAGTATGACGGTGAACTTTGGCACGTTGACATTGTATGCAAGTTTTCGCCCAGTTGCCAACATCTTTTTGCAGTCCAGGCCAGATAAATCGTGAGGATATTAAACGTCGTGTGGCTCTTATACCAGGATGAGACAAGTTGTGGAGCTGATCGAAAATGGCCTTCCGTTTGGAAACAGGAACAAATGGGCGTGGTTGAGAAGTAGAAGTGTCACAAAGTAATGGTATGGAGGATCCTGGAAGAGGCATTGGAACAAGATGGAGAGATGACTTGATTGCAGATGCTAGGGAGTCTTTTTCAGCAGCCTGAGCTTTTGCGAGATCAAAAAGGTCGACAGAAGATGTAATTGCGGCAACAGATTGGATGGATATTCTGGATAAGGCGTCAGCCACCACGTAGTGTTTTCCACTGAGATGATTGATGTGTGAAGTAAATTCTGAAATGAAAGCAAGGTGTCTGATCTGCCTAGGTGTTGGATGATTTGTTTTGTTAATGAGGGCAAACGTCAGAGGCTTTTGATCAGTAAACACATCAAATGGGCGCCCTTCCACGAAATAGCGGAAATGTTTGATGGCCAAATAAACAGCAAGAAGTTCTCTATCGAAAGCACTGTATCGAGTTTCTTGAGGGCGAAGCTTGCGTGAAAAGAAACAGAGGGGTCGCCATTGCCCTTGTATGTACTGCTCCAGGACTGCACCAACGGCGACATCAGATGCATCAGTAGTGATACTGGTTGGGGCGTTAGCTTGAGGGTATGTAAGAAGTGTAGCCGTTACGAGTGCATCTTTACTGTCTTTGAAGGAGGATTCACAATCTTCGGTCCAGTTCAAATTTTTTGGGTTTCCACTTAGTAGACGGTAGAGTGGAAGAAGTATTGAGGCACAATTTGGGATGAACCGTCGATAGAAGTTCAACAACCCAAGGTACTCACGTAGAGATCGAAGATCTGTAGGGGTTGGATACTGTGAAATAGCAGCGACACGGCCAGGCAATGGACTGATTCCAGCAACATCAATCTTATACCCAAGAAAGTCGAGAGTGGTTTGACCAAATTGGCACTTGGTAGGATTGATGATTAAACCATACTCTGCCAGGCGTGTGAAAAGGCTGCGACAGTCAACTAGATGTTGTTCGAAGGTTGGACTAGCTACGAGAATATCATCCAGATAGACATGGACAAAATTGAGTGGACGGCAGACGTCATCCATGAACCGTTGAAATGTTTGGGCCACATTACATAGTCCAAAGGGCATCCTTGTGAATTCGAAGAGGCCAAAGGGGGTGGTAACGGCAGTCTTTTGAATGTCCTCTGGCGCGACAGGGATTTGATGATATGCACGTACCAAATCGATCTTGGAAAAAATTTTCATACCACGAAGAGAGGCAGCAACGTCTTGGATGTGTGGAATTGGATATCGATCAGGAATGGTTGCATTATTGAGAGCACGATAGTCACCACATTGACGCCACTCCCCAGACTTTTTTGCAACGAGATGTAATGGAGAGGCCCAGCTGCTAGATGAAGGACGGATGATACCAAGGGACAGCATGACATCAAAGTCTTTCCGGGCAGCTGCGAGACGATCTGGAGCAAGTCGGCGAGGTTTGGCGAATGTAGGAGGACCTGTTGTAGGAATGAAATGTTTGACCTGATGATGGATACCATTTTCCTTATAGCAGGGACGGGTGATGGATGGAAAATCGTTAAGTAATTGGTTAAATGGGGAAGTTGCGGCAGTAACATGATGAATTGTGGAAGAAATGACAGTTGAAAGTTGAGCTGGAATACGATAATACTGTGAAGCGTTGATGAGTTGATTGTTCCTCAAGTCGACTAAGAGTTCATAATGACGAAGGAAGTCAGCACCAATGATCGGGTGCTGTATCTCAGCAACAAGGAATGACCAAGGTAATGGTGTGGGCAGACCAAGATGCAAAGTAATGGACTGTGTGCCAAATGTTCGTATTGGACTACCATTTGCAGCTTTGAGAGTTTCCAGCGCAGGACAGTTACGACGGACGTGAACAGTAGCTGGATACACACTGACTTCGGCACCAGTATCAATTAGAAATGTGATGCCAGTAGCAGTGTCACGGACAAATAGCAGACGACTGGAAGAGCCAGACACAGTAGTCGTCATTAACGGCTGGCTTGATCGTTTCCCGACCAGGTACAAGGGCTGTTACATCGATTAGCTCGTTGACCAAAACGGGCGTGATACCAGCAAAGCCCATCAGTAACAGGAGAAGATATGCGTGGAGACTGTTTTAGTGCTTGAACTTCTCTTCGTAATGCTGCAATTTCAGCTGCTAGGTTGACCGGTCCGTTGCGGATCGCGTTGCGGACTTCCGGATTACGGACTGCGGAAATTTGCGGATCAACCGGAAATGAATCAGAAACCGCTGACACTTGTCCAAAAGGAACTTCGGGCCCTGAATGTAAGCCAGGATCGTCCATAATGTCATCAGCCAACGTTACTTGTTCGCTCAAAGGAAGAGATTTACAAGTAGCTAGGGCAACATGAACTCTAGTTGGTAAACGACGAAGATAAAGTTCTTTGATTAGAGGATCAGCTATTTCGTCGTGTTTATTGAGTAGCTGTTGAAAACGGCGATACAATTGAGTAGGTTTTCTATCGCCGAGTTGCTCGTTCGCAAGCAAGGCATGGATACGCTGGTTGTTGGAGAGCGATGTGCGCTCGATTAATGCCAGCTTTAGCTTGTGGTATTTATCAGCGGCATGAGGAGAAGCAATAATATCTCTGACTTTGCTAGCAATTGATGGTGTTAATGCAGCAACGACGTAATTATACTTGGTTGCATCGACACGTGTGCCATGGGTTGCAAAATGGGCTTCTACTTGCATAAACCATAAAGCAGGATCGTTTGGCCAGAAAGCAGGTAATTTATGAGCAATAGCGTGAATATACGAGATTGGTTGATCAGCAATTGAACCAGACATTGGAGCAGGAGCGACGTTATTTGTTGTTGATGTTGAAGGAACTGACATGTTGACGAATTGTTGTTGATATTAAAAAGCTAAAAATATAATTTGATTTGTGTGTTCTTGCGGGGTCACCAATGTAGCAGTGTTAAAGATAGAGAAGAGATACTAAATAATACTAGTTGCTTTGCTAGGTAAAGTTGTAATAATCATTTACCTTCGACTACATCATGTCGATAATTATCTATTTCGCAATACATATTTATGTCGCTAATTACAGTACAGTTGTGACGTAGATAACGGTCACTACAATATGATACAAATTTATTATTATGATTATTATTGTAAACCACATCAACCAAACATATCAAATCAAACAAATTGCATAAATCGTATTATTTTATTCAGAAAATTTAATTCTACATTCTATGCATTGCACATCATATATTCAGAATAACTCATCTATAGTATATATATATATATATAACTCATATATCGTAGTTTGATACAAGTACTATATATGTCTACAAAAACGATGGTTTGATAGTAGAACATTAATTCAAAATTGCGTTAAAAATATTCAGACGTGCTGCACTATATTCAACAAATTGATATCACATCAACGTTATTTAACTTCTATACGCTCAATAAGCAATTGATTAATTATGCCAGTTAATCCATGGTTTAAACCTCTGCCGCATACCAACTTTTATTTGCACCATGCAATCTTTCCCAAATATATATAGATTGAAGCCAGGCGTAAAGAAATATGAACTAGAACTAATCAGACAAATCTGCTGCGATATAGGCAACACAATGATATCACATCACATAAAGTCATTTAAACTCTGTATTCTCAATGTGTCATGCTAGTAATCCACAGTAAATGTCAGCCACGTGCAATCTTTCGGTTTCATCGCACAATCTTTCCCGAATCCGTCAAATTGAAACCAAATAATTGGCCTTAAAAGGAAAACAAATTCAAAGTAAACTTGAATTATCTGCTAACAGAGTATGTCGCATTATTAGTCTAAAGTAATATAAAACTCATCAATCGTAGAATAATTCAGCAATCAATTTATCGGACCAGGATTCTCCAAGGCTTGATTAATGATTTTCGCTCGGGTTATACCTTCAAATAAAATAAAACAAAATATATCAGTATCAAAAGTCACAAAGTTCTCTAATATGCATTAAATGTAATGGGAAATACTGATTATCTTCATAAAGCATTATTCTTACATGAGGGAAGCTCCTTTCGCTTGGACCAGAAGTTTATTCTTTCGTCCAAAAGTCTGTAATCCACTGGATGAAGAATAGCAATTACCACCCCGCCTTTTCTCATAGCGCTTCTCACTGGCTTAGCAGACAAGTCGCCCAATTGCTCAATAGTGTCAGAGAGGGTCTCATTGTTGAAATTATCATGATTGTTGGAGTGAGCCATTAGAAGAAGGACTGGAGCTGAAAAAATGTAACTACAGATAGATATATAATAATAATTTAATCAAGATTAGAACCCTGATGGTTGAAACATTGATGGTTATTTGACAGGTAATGGTGACGGCTGCGTCTTCCGCTGCTGTTGTTATTACTGCCTCTGCTGTTCTTGTTTGTGTTTTTGTCAATATTTGCATTGTCAATTTTGTCTGCATGTTTTGTCACTAGTTTTGTCAGCTCTGTCATCGTCCTTTTTGTGGATTGTTATTTAGTTTGCAAGTGGGATCTTGGTCCTGTCATCCCAAGACGTCTTGATCTACTAGACGTTTGGGTTGTTGCGGTGTTTGTTTCGTTTGTTTGTAGACTGTTCATTTGGCAATGAATTTGGAAATTCAAAGAGAGGATCTTTGATCTCATTTAGTACGAGGTTGTTTCTGGGCCATTTGTAGTTGTCATTTATGACTGTTGGTCATCTTCTACAACTCGCCTGTTGTCATTGGTATATTCAATAGCATTGATTAGGTTACATTTTAGAGATAGTTTTAGTGGTAATGTTTACTACTACCAACGCAGTCACCCGCTCCACCCGGGCAATTTGTAAGTTTGACTGCACGCGACATAACGATGCACTGTACTTGACGTTCAAGCAGCTATATTCAACATTATAGATAAGCTATCAAACCAGTAGACTCTAACAATGCAGAGTCCTGATGATGCTTACATTAGCTGAAATGTACATAGACAGGCATTTAGAGGGTAGATGGTCGATATTGCATTACCAACTTTAATTTCACAAGAGTCCCGTACCCATTTACGAACATGTAAACTAATAGATTGCCTTACACAGATGCTTCTGAAAAGGCAAATAAAACAACTTGCCTAGATATAACCAATCACGGATCAACTGGATCTATTGACTGACAAACTATGATTGTCGATATACAAATGCAATGCCATTATCTATGTGACCTAACAAATAGAAATTTTTATGGATATTTTACATTCTTCTTCATCATCAATCAGAAGAGCCACCTCAGCAACAGATATGGTCAAAGTGTGATATGACATACAAAACAGCGGTCTTAATGGCAAAAGTCATTTTATAACAGATAGATGTCGTATAATTATGGCCTCGTCAACATCAATAATGCTAGAGGCTGCAACAATAACAGCTATATAGCACGCAAACGACCAATCGGAGGGACTAACTAGACAACGCCTTAAAAGTCTAGTTAGTTTAATTTTATCTAAATGGACTCAAGATGAGTAGTCCCTTATCAATATCAGATAACCTCTCAAGATGACCAATACAGCACGGTCATCAGTAACGATTGGACAGGGCTGCTGTTGGAAAATTGGTACTAGTACCAACGTAGTCACCTGCTCCACCCCGCAATTTGTAAGTTTGACTGCACCTTCCTTAAAAGGATTCAAGTTGGAATGATGGTGAGGTGGTAAGGTGGCAAGTTTAGAAGGTTTCAGCTTGGCATGGTGGTGAGGTGGTAAATTGAAAAGGCAGTGACGTGGTGAGGATGCAAGTTGGCATGATGGTGAGGTGGCAAAATGGAGAGTCTAAAAAGTTGCAGGTTGGCATGATGGTGATGTGGCAAGTTAAATAGGTAATGACGTGGTGAGGATGCAAGTTGGCTTGATGATGCAACGTTGGCATGGTGGTGAGGATGTAAGTTGAGAAGACCTCACGTTGGCATGGTGGTGAGGTGGCAAGTTGAAAAGGCGGTGTGGTGGTGAGGATGCAAGTTGGGAAGGCTGAATTTGACATGGTGGTAAGGTGTTGCTAGTTGAGTTGGCATGGTGGTGATGTGGTAAGGCTGCATGTTGAAAAGGTTACAGGTTGGGATAGTGGCAAGTTGGCAAGGTATAACACAATAATGTGCTGGGGTGGCAGGGCTGTAGGTAGAAATTTTGCTTAGTGATAATTTGCGAAGTTGACAAGGTGATGAGATGGTAATATGGCCAATTTGTAATAAGATAGAGTAGTATGTAGGCAAACAGGCTGCAATGTGGTAAGGTGGAAAATAATAAACAGATATCTTAGTGATAAGGTGGTAATATAAAGTGATGATAAATTGGCAAGTTGAAAAAACATGATAATGTAATACGTTGGCGAAGTAAGGTTGTAAGGATACAATCTTGGAAGGCCTCTGGTTGACATGGCGGTGAGGGAAGGATGCAGGTTGGCTTCTTAGTGGAATGGAAATTTTGTAAGTTGACAAGGGTGCAGGTTGGCATGGTGGTGAACTGATGACGATGCAAGTTGATAAGGCTTAAGAATGACATGTTGACGAGGTGGTAAGGATGCAGGTTTGCACGGTGGAGGGTAGTAAGGTGGCAAATTGACAAGGTAGTGAAATTGTGATGTAGCAAATTGCAAAGGTTGCAGGTTTGGGTGGTGGTTAGGTGGAAATATGTCAAGTTGAAAAGGTGGCAGGTTAGTAAGTTTGCAAGGTGGTAAGGTGGAAATAAAAAGAAAGTTTAGTGATAAGTTGGTAATATGAAAAGATGATCAATTGACAAGTTAAAAACATGATAATGTGGTAAGTTGGAAAAGTAGCAAGGTGGTCAGTTGAAAACGTGGGTTAGTGATAAGGTGGGCAGCTGACAAGGTGGTAAATTGGCGTGTTGAAAACACGATAATGTGGTAAGTTGGCTTAGGGGCAGAAAGGTAAGGTGGTGAGTTGAAGACATGTTGAGGTATTTGTCTGGCAAGTTTGCAGGGTGGTAAGTTTACAAGGGGCTGAGTAATAAGGTGATGAGGTGGTAAAATTGCCAATTTGTAACAAGGTGGCTCAGTGATAAAGGTTGTAAGTTGACCTGGTTTAACATAATAATGTGCTTAGGTGGCAAGGTGGTATGTTTAAAAAGTGGACTGCTGATAAGGTGGTGAGGTCAGAGCCTTCTGTGTTAAAGAGTTGACCCAAGTCATTAAGAGGCCGCAAAAATGGTCCAACTGAAAGTGAGGCAACGCAGATATTCTTTTTCCAATAGAAGGGTACTTTATTGATTGGATGGACTTTTAGCTGTACTGGACCCACTGTGACATTTATGTCATATATTTTGTTTTAAGCCTACTATTGTTATAGCACATGTCTAATTTATGGCTTTGTTAACCAATTCTGTTAGTCTGGGAGCTGACAGTCAAAAACAGTAGTCTTACCTGCATTAAGAGTGCACTTAGTTTTGACAACGGAAAATAATAAACAACATACTAATTAACAGTATTCTTCAAGTCGGCTAGTATGACTATTCAGAAATATGTCACAATTCCTATTTTTAATCGTTGTAATTCTTGACCAAATCATCAGCATGGACACCATTTCTAAACTAGTTTTTGATGAGAAATGTAGCTTGAGACAGGGGGTAAATGATAACAAATGTTCATGCTGCTAATTCGAAAACAATCTTCACAAAATCAATGCACCGGCGAAAGTTTTGACAAAAAAGCGAAACAACTTTAAATTAGAACTGATAATTATTTGAGAGTATAATTATAAAATAATAATCAGAAATACAATAGAATTAGGGAGGTTCGTGGAATAGCGATGCCGCACCCCCTGAGTATGAAAGATACGTCACGTCAGCGTCTATCGATAATTATAATTTATGTTTATAATATTATTAAAACTTGATATAAACCTAAAATTGAACTGATTTATGGATGATTAATCAGAATATACGAAAAATGTACAAGGCAAATATACAGTAATGTAACAGTTGTCATATAATTAAAATAAAAATACAAGCATTATGCAAGTGAATCATCTTGGCAAATCATAGTGTAGTTCAAAGAAGACGGTTAATATAAAATATGTCACCATTGAGGGATTCACCTGAAAAAAAAAGAGAAAAAAGATGAATTGCCAGAAAATAGAACATGTCTCATTCACAATCCTGCTTATGGACATAAAGACCAGTGCGGGCTTTTCAAAGATATCTTGGGATAAACTTAAATTGGCTACGTAAGTTGTGAGACTGAAATCCCTTGTATTAATAAAAATCTTGATACCAAAATTTAAGAGCATATATTATATAAATTGTATGCTGTAAGGATACAAGGCAAGATACAAATATTATAGCAATTATAAATGCTTTGGGGAATGGGGATCTCCCAGGCCATGAACACGGATGCCATCCTAAAAATTATACGCACCCCAAATCAGTGGACACATGTAAAAGAGAATTCCAATTACCCGAAGATTCACCAAAGGAGGATAGCAACATACACAATAACACATCGAAAAGATCCACAAGGGAAAAAGGTAGATCTGGTATGTAGTTCAATACTTATACCTGATATTTGACCTTGTTTAAATTTGTGGGACAGTAGGCAAATGTTCTATTTAGTACATACAGAGTAGCCCCGTTAATATCACTGTCCAGGGCAATTACCACAGGACCAGGTGACTTTGCGGGCCTGAGAAAAGAAATAGATAAGATCTTATGTTGATCTGTTTGTGTAATGCTGTTTGTAGTAGAACATGTTTAGTGGTCCCTATAAAGAGGATCTGCCAATGACCTTAAATTTTTCTCTGTGACCCTATTTATTTGTTTGTTCTGTTTATACAGGAGCTGGTAAGCACTGACATGCTTTTTTCACAGCACTGAAATCACTGTCGATGTGCAGTCAAAATAAAAAATTGTGATAATAAGCGGGTTGTGATATTAACGAGATTACACTGTTACACTGTATATATTATAATTATATATGTATTAATCAGAATGAATTTTTGTCAGAATTATGGTTTTTGAATATACTTCATTTTATTTATAGCTACACTCCTTCAAGCAGTTGAATGCTGTATATGTAGAAAAAACAAAACAAATAAGTCAAATAGTGGTCGTGAACCGTTACTAAAATGTTTGTGTGAGGATTCAGCAATAAAATTACAAAATGCTGCACACAAACGAAAAGACGTAGGACAATTGGTTGTGGACATTACTGGTTTGGATTATTCCACAATCGTATCAAGAGAGTTCAGATATCATAAAACTTGTTATAGAAATTATGCAAGAGGAGAACCTGAGACCGAATCAGAAACAGAAGACACAGACAACGGCGAAAAAGTTGATACATGCGGTACATCAGAACTGAAAGCATATATACAAGACCTAGTTATCAACAAGGAGATGATCCTTACCATGAAAGACATTTTTGAACATTTCAAACTTTTCAACAGTTTAAAATAATAGATTCAAGGACAATAAGGAAAAAACTAGCCACTCTTTTTCCTGGTCAGATAGAATTTTGGCGTCCTCAAAAAGATAGCTACATCGTGTTCAGTAGCAAGGTTCCAATCGGGTATGCCATAGAATCAGCAGGTCGACTCATTAAGCAGCACACGCAAGCAGACTCTTTAACCGACATAAGCAAGAAAATTGGAGATTGCCTCAATTATAAGAGCAGAAATTCTACAAGCCGCACCAACATTTCCACAGTGGCCTCCACTGAAGATGAATTAATTCAATCCCAAACATTGGTTCCATCATTGACTTAAAGTTTTTTGCCTTCCTTGTTAAGCTGAAAAGGACGCAAATACCCACACAAACTAAAGGTTGTATCGTCAATTGCCCAAGACATTATTTATTGTGTTTGTAATGGAAATCATAGGACATGGAAGCAAGTGGCATTGTCGTTATGTACCAAAAGAAAGACAGGATCCAAGCAGGTAGTCCAGTGGCTGAACAAACTTGGCAATGGAGTATCATACGATGAAGTTTGCCAAACCAAGCTTAAAAACAAGCATTGCCAACCAGCAAATTAAGCTGCAAGCAGTTAAAATTTAGTTCCTAATATGGTTCAACCATCCACATTTGTGACATTTGTGTGGGACAATAACGACATCAACCCTGAGACCATGAGGGGTGTCTCCATGCACTGTACTAATGGTATCATCATACATAGAGCAAATATAGTGTCAAATCCAGTCATTCTTCCATTGTAGAAAATGTCCAACTGACAAAAGTCAATGCCAAAGAAAAACTGTCAAAACAACTTGATTTCATTTGGGTTGCAGTCAAGTATGTGGCATATTTGAATAGCACTACCCAAACTATTCCAAACTGGACAGGATTCAATTATCTACTTTCTGCACAAACTGAGAATTATGATGATGTTGCCTATTTGCCTGCCATAGATCAATCACCAACAAAGATGGATACTGTTCTAGAGGTCTTGAATCAGTCCAAAAAAAGCATAAATTCTAGGACCCAAGGAAACTAATGTTGTGATGGACTTGGCCATCTATGCAAAAGCGCTTGAAATTCTTATGAACCCACATCATGCAGATTTGAAAAGTTTCATTGTTCTGCGAATGGGAGCTTTCCATACATCATGTATTTTCCTTGCAGTCATTGGAAAAAGATTTTGGGGATGCAGGCCTTAGGGATGCTATCATTGAGTCCAATCTTATTGATAAGTACAGGAAATATTTTTGCTCTCAGCAATTATTTATGACAAACTTTCATATCAGGAAATTTCTTTTATAAAATTAGGTCAAGACTCAGTGGAACGCATTTTATCTGGCAGGCAAACATTACAACCATGCCATTCGTACATACAAATATGTATATGAAGCTCTCAAAAGACTTCATATAGATTCGTCCAAAGAGTGGTTGCGCCAAAATGAGAAGATCTCAGAATATGACTCATTCAGTCAATCTGAAAACATGAACAAATTATTGAAAAACAATTCAAAACATTGTAAAAAAAGATGAAACTGTGTTTGAACTGTACGAACATGTTGAATTTTGTATCACCAATGGAAACTATGGTCCTACAGCAGCATTTTGGCAGTCATCTTTAGATATGGTAAATGTACTTTTAACGTTCACAAGATCATTAAAAAAAGGTGATTGGCTCTTGCACCTTCAAGCCACAGAAAGAATGCTGCCTTGGATGTTTGCTTACGACAGACCAAATTATTCCAGATTCCTGACCTACTATTGGGCACAATTGGGAAATTTACCCATTACCCATCCTGAAGTAAACAAGGCTTTCAGGTATTTTTCATATTCAAAGTGCAATAAACATTATTCACCTGATAATAAACTATTGAGCTTACTTTGCTCCTTATTTTCTAGGAATGGCAACTTTGTTGCTCGAAGACAACCTGGCAGGTTTAAATGCCTACCATCAGACCAAGTTATCGAACAAACAATCAATAGAGATCAGAAAGGACATGGTGGTATATCTGGTTATTGTACAAATGCTGAAACCGTTCAAAGATAGGTACTCACTAGCCATTTTGTTTCAAAATGCACATCTAAATTGGAGGAGACAATTGGCATCAATAGTATATCATCTTCGACAACAAAAGACATAGGAAAATCCAGAATCGATTCAGACGAGAAAGCTGTCTGCAGCACCTACGATATTATTATGAATTGGGGAAATCCCTTTTCTCAAGGTGATATCTTGATAAATATTTCTTCCGGAATAGCTGCCAGCAAAGAAGTTGCCAACGACATGTTGCAGGCCCACCAGAAAGGAGTATTCAAAAACATTCATTAAGGAAAGAATAGAGAGCAAAAGCATTCCTTTCTATGAGCCAATTAAAACAATAAAATTGAAAACTTTCAAGGAAATGACTGTGAAGCGAGTGTGCCAATTAAAAAGAAAAATGTGTAACTTTGAGTGCTGAGAGAGGAATCTTTGCAAAACTGGTCATCATAGGAGAGAAAAGAGCAACATCTGACATGAAGACATTACTGAGTTACCCATTAGGTCCTATTCCTTGGTCCCTTGCTCTTCCTGGCGGTGGTCTTGTTTAAACTGTAAAGTCAAAATTGATCAGTGTGTTAGAAAGAGGTACAGAAAACCCAACAGCATTACCCACAGATACTGTACACATATTTGAGGGCATGGTTCTGATATAGCAATTAGACACAACAAAGTTGACCACATTTGGAGATTTGCTGAGCTGCACACAAGAAGAAGCTGATTCGAAAATGATCTACTGTTGCAAACATGCTCAAATGTTGGGCGAGAGCAATGCTTGCATTGTAACCGTTGATACGGATGTCGCAATCAATGCCATTTATTTTAGTCGCAAATAAGAAATCAAATTAATTGTAAAGATCGGTTCGTCATCAAAGCAACGCATATTGGATGTATATGAAATATACAAAAAGACTGGCCCGTTGGTAGCAGAGGCACTGCCAGCCTTACATGCTTTCACAGGAAGCGATTATACCAGTGCTTTCCATGGTATGGGCAAAGCAAAAGCCTTCAAATTATTAATTAAATCAGACGAGTTCCAGCAGGTGTTTGGCGAAATTGGAAATTCATTTTCATTTGATGAAAAATATTTAGCAATAGCAGAAAATTTTGTTTGCCAACTTTATGCTCAAAATGCAGCAAAATCTGTTAACGAGGCAAAATACAAAGTTCTGTACAAAACTATCCGTTATACAAAGTTTTGTAGCAGTAAAATAAAAATACCTGACCCTCAACAGCTCCCACCTACACACGATGCTCTTTTACTTTATTTTAAGCGTGTGGCATATGTCACTGCAATTACCAAAAGAGCACTAGAAAGAGAACCGGAAGTACCGTCTCCAAATGGTTATGGATGGCGTGTCAATAGCAACAATAATCTAGAAGTAGTATGGTTGAAAATAAAACCTGCACCTGATTCTTTACTGGGGCTAGTATCATGTGGTTGCAAAAAATCTAAATGCTGTGGCAATAAATGCATTTGCTTTTCGTATGGGTTTCAGTGTACAGACTTGTGTCAATGCCAAAATTGTGAAAATGTCAAGGCAGAGGAAGAATCTCTTGCTGATGAATTTACTGACAAAACTATCGCATGCATGGATTCTTACGGTACTGCATGTCTAGATTTTGATGTAAATGATTCTTTTGATCAGGACAAATCAACAAGGTTCATAGATTGTTTTAGTTTTAAGAATCTATTATGGAGTTTTCAAGTTAGTTTAGGTTTATTAAATTTTAATTGAGTTAAGTTTCGTGATAGTGATATGCCTGTTTTAAAATCAATGTGTAATAAATTCTACAGTTAATGTTATAGATTACAAAGATATCTACATGAAATATTTGGTTATTTTCATGATCCTGCAGTTTAAATCATGGACTATAGCAGGAATTAGATATCCCACAGGTACAGGGAGGGCTAGGCTAGTTAGAAATAGATATAGATAGTTTGTTCTTCCTGAATGTTATAAATCATTTGAAATTACCTAGCAACAACACAACTTAAATACGAGCATAGTAAAGCATAACAAGCAATAATCACATACCTGGTAGAAGTATTATACGAGCATAGCAAACCATTCCGTTCCAAATCTATTGTGACACATTGTCAAATATTTTAAATACTAGGCTAAGACTTGTTTTGCTTGCAAACTTTGAGTTGACTTTACTAGGACTTTACTAGGCTCTTTCACTAGAATAGCTATTTAACTTTGACACAGATTGATCTTCTTTGACTAGTAAAAAACTCGTCAAAAAAAGTCTCATCGAAGAAGCCGAACGTCTGTCTCAGTTTTTGTTATTTTTCTCACCGTGTCGAGTAAAACAAAGCTGTCATGATATTGCCTCGCTTCTATGCTCGAGGAGAGCAAGAACAATGGAAATTTCACGATTCGGATCGGTCAAAATGGCGTGAACGGGAGTTCGATAAGATTAAATGGCAAAAAGAAAACTTAGTTGGACGCCTAATTTCTGAATAAACAGGGAAGCCGACTCATATAATTCCGTTCTAGAACACTTCCAGATGCTGTTTATGAAGTCAAATCGTGGTGCGCTAATAATGCAGGTAGGTATCCTGTCAGCACTATTGTTATAGCACATGTCTAATTTATGGCTTTGTTAACCAATTCTGTGGTGGAACTTCTTCCTGTTATTGTCTTTATGAGGTATTGTATTAGTTAGTTGGTTTTGAGAAATGTGAGATCGAGGATATTTTAAGTTTTATTTGATTAATTAAATGTTATTCTTATTGAAGAATTGAAGACCATATGAGTTTTATTATTTAATATCCTTGTTCTAATAAGTAAATCCGGAATCACAGAGCTATTTGTGACAATTGGGGGCTCGACCAGGAAACAAGATATTTTAAATTAAATTCACTGAAAGATGACAAGTTTAAGGAAGTGTTCTCGGATTGGAAGGAGACAGCTAAAAGATTTTATTGCTGAACAACAAGCAATTGATAGAGAGGAAAGGCAAAAAGAGAGTTGGAAAGAGAAAAGATTGAAGCTACTGATAGGGCTGCTCAGAGAGAAGCAGCTGATAGATCCGCTGAGAGAGAAGCTGCCGAAAGAAGACATATAATAGAGATAAAAAATTAGAGTTAGAAACAAATAGTAATGCCAGTGACCATTCGTCGTTAAACGATGTCAATTATAGAGCGAAAACACCAATGTTACCTGCATTTAGAGATGGTCAGGATGAGGTGGACAGTTATTTACAAAGATTCGAGAGATTTGCAAAAAATATGAGATGGGAGGATTCAGAAAGGGTAACATACTTAAGTGGGTTACTATCTGGAGCAGCTCTTGATGTATACTCAAGAATGTCAGCGGAAAGTGCTTTGGATTACGACCATCTAAAAAAGGCATTGTTAGACCGATATGATCTAACCGAGGAAGGCCGCAGAATAAAATTACATACAGCCAAACCACAAGTAGATGAAAACCCAGAGCAACTGTTTGTAAGATTGAGAACTTTCCCCCAGCAAATGGATAGCCCTGTCAAATAAAGCTGACGAAAAAGAAGCTATCAAAGAACTAATCATTAGTGAAGTGAACAGTTCATCTGCACCTGTCCAAAAGAAGTGGCCCTATACATTAAAGAGCTCAAGGATCTAAGATCTTAAGTTAAGGATCTCAAAACTTGGCTGCTTCAGCAGATCGATACCTGAGGGCACCTAAAAAGCAATTATATGATTTTAAAGATTATAGTAAGGTCAGCAAGAACGAGGAACATAATTCGACACTTCAATGTTTCAATTGCAAGTTGTATGGTCATAAAGCATCGGAATGCCAAAAAGGAGAGAGTAAAAAGCCCGGTGAAAGGAGAAGATTGAAATCCTGAGATGTAATAAAATGGGGCATATCAGTAAGACTGCTGGGTCAACTTAGAAAATGTAAAAACAGTTGAGCAAGTAACAAAGGCAGCAATTGCGTCAATTGATTTTACATGTGATGAAAATTCCGATAACGAAATAATATTGGAATGTTCAATGGTAGCTACCCCAGAAATTGCAAATGAAGATGTTGGAGACGGTTATCTTATTCTCAAAAGTGGGGCGAAGTTACCGGTCATCAAAGGTGGCTGTGCTACAATGGCAATTAAAGAGTTTAAAAACTGTATAATCAACAGAGATAGATTGGTTAAACTGCAAAAAGAAGATGAATCGCTAAAAAGGTTTTACAAGATTAAGGGAATTATTGAAAAAAATGCAGAAGTCGAATTCAAATTAGAATCAAAGGTTCTTTATCGGATTTATAAAGATAACAATGGAAATTGTAACAAGAAACTAAAACAAGTTATGGTCCCATTGTCTCTCCGTCAAATGGTATTACAACAAGCCCACTCTACATTGATTGGTGGACATCGAGTTAAAAAAACGATAGACAAGATAACAACAGGTTTTTACTGGCATGCAATCAGAGAAGATGTGACTAAATTCTGTCAATGTTGTGAAATATGCCAAAAAACGTCGCCAAAAGGAGCTAAGCAAAAGGGCCTCTTGGAGAGTATGCCATTAATTGATACTCCCTTTAAAAGGATAGCTGTTGACCTAGTAGGTCCTATCCACCCAGTGAAAATGGACATAGATATATACTAACCCTGGTTGATTATGCAATGGGATACCCTGAAGCTATTGCTCTCCAGAATATTGACACACCTACTGTTGCCGAAGCGTCGATGGACATGTACAGTCGAATTGGATTTCCAGAAGAAATCCTTACTGACCTGGGATCACAATTTGTAGCCGATTGCATGGAAGAAGTGAATAGATTACTTAAATTACGTCATCTAACCACTACACCTTATCATCCTCAATGCAATGGCTTCGTTGAGAAATTTAATGGCACACTTAAAGCAACGCTACAGCGTCTATGTACAGAACAGCTGAAACACTGGCACCGTTTTATCAATGCACTATTATTTGCATACCGAGAGGTACCACAAGCCTCAACTGGATTCGCGCCATTTGAGTTGTTATATGGACGGACAGTGAGAGGACCAATTCAAATTTTGAAAACATTATGGACTGAAGATAGTGTTGAGCAACAAGTTAGAAACAGCTATCAGTATGTTCCCGAGTTACGACAAAGATTGAAAATACATTAGAAATTGCAAGAGGAAATTTACACAAAGCCCAGTTGAGGCAGAAGCACTATTATAATAAAAAGGTGCGTCCAAGGTTCCTAGATGCAGGTGACAAGGTTCTGGTTTTACTTCCCATAGACAATAACAAATTGTTGATGCAATGGAAAGGACCCTTCATTGTTGAAAAGAAAATTGGATTAAATGACTATGCTGTTGATATTAGAAATCAAAAGAAAACTTATCACATTAATTTGCTGAAAAGTTTTTATGAGTAGCCCGAAAAGAAGATGCATGATATCTTGAAATCGGCCCAACCGATGGAGGAACTTGCATCAAAGACACTGTTTGTGCAGCCATGGTGGAGAAATGCGATTAAGATTCAGACTACATAAACGACTATGCTGATGTCCTAGAGTTATGTCCATTGCAAGGGAACAAAAAGGCATATGAATCCTCATTCACAGACTTGCCAGGTAATGCTACTGTGGACACACACAAAATTGAATTGTCAATGGACCAACCTGTTAGGTCCAAACCATCTGGTGTGCTATATGCTATGCGCACATCTCACTTAAAAAAGATATGGAAGACATGCTTGAAATGGGAATAATTCAGCAATCAGATTCACCATTTTCATCTGCTGTTGTACTTGTACAGAAAAACATGGAACCAACAGAATCTGCATAGATTACAGAAAATTGAATAAAGTAACTGTCTCTGACCCTGAACCAATGGTAACTATCCAAGATATTGTCACATAGATTGGTAGTGATAAATTATTCTCAAAAATTGACCTAAGTAAAGGTTATTGGCAAATTCCAGTAAAAAAGGAAGATGTAGCTAAGACAGCATTCGTCACTCCCGACGGACAGTATGAGTTTTTGAGAATGCCTTTCGGAATGAAGAATTCAAGTGCAACCTTTGTCGTAACAATATGGAAAGTTTTGGAAGGCTTGATAAATGTTGAGGCATATATCGATGACATTATTATTCACACAGCAACCTGGGAAGAGCATCTGAAAACAGTAGAAATGGTGTTGAGTAGAATTATTTATGCGGGATTGACTATGCGCCCTTCGAAATGTTTGTTTGGAACAACTAAAATGGATTTTCTTGGTCACCAACTGCATGATGGGACAATCACACCAATGGATTCAAATTTGGAAAAAATAAGAAATGCAAATCCATCAAAGACTAAAACAGAAATCAGATCATTTCTCGGGCTAACTGGATTTTATCGACAGTATATCCCAAATTATTCAGCCATAGCATCGCCATTAACAGATATGATTAAAAGAGGAAAGCCAATTAAAGTAGTTTGGACAGATGTAGCACAACATGCATATAAATTACTAAAAGTCAAAATAACGACTAAACCAATTCTACGATTGCCCTGCCAAGATAAAAAGTTTTATCTACAAACAGACGCCTCTGACACTAGATTAGGTGCTGTTCTACTACAAGAGCATGATGATGGGATTCTGATGCCGGTGCAGTACGCCAGTAAAGGGTATTGCCAAGAGAGACGCTATACTCAACTATTGAACCACAATGATCACAAACCATTAGTGTACTTGAACAAAGCCAGATATGAAAACAATCGAGTAATGCGTTGGACATTGAGTCTACAATCGTATGAAATGGAAGTGGAGCCAATTCGACCGAATATACTGTGATTGGTAATCCTTGATGTGTTTGACCCGAAATAAACATTTTTTTTATATCAGCAGCTTTGAAATTCCCCTCTCTCTCTTCAATTGACTTCTTCCAATTTTTAAATTAACCTAAGAAATCTTTAAGCAGCCAATTGAACCTTGGATCAGTTGGTGATGTGTATGGTGCTAGTTGAGACTTTCTCTTTCTAATATATTCTTGCTTGCTTCTCACATTTAGGGAATCAAAGAACCTATCCATTAAAGATGTGCGAATCCGACCCGAATCCGAGTCCGAATCCGATCCGATCGGATTATTTCGGATTCGGGTTGATATTATAGTTCTTCGGATCGGATCGGATTTGTAGAGGCCTTTACTTAACCGGATTATTTCGGATTTGAAAGAAAGCCGATTATTACGTATATTTCGTAATTTTTATATAGTTGCTGTTTTCGTGTTCCTCTGAACGGAAATACCTTGTAACTAATGTAAATACTGCCACATTAATGTGTTTGCTAGATCAATTCATAAAATCTGTTCAATTGACTAAATTGATGTTAAGTAAATAAAAACCTTTAAAAAGGAAATGATTATCATACCAATATTTCAGCTATTATAATTATGATAATTTCGAATGTGTCTCATGTTCTTCAGTACAGTGATATACAAGTTTTGCATATCGGTATTAGTCAGTTGTTAGTATTCGAGTGTGGTAGTTTTGAAAATTTATCGGTATATTTATTGTAACGATATGTCTAGCTCGACAGAACGCCCAGCTTTTACAAAGGAGTATATAGAAAATTTGTTACAGAAAAAGTCTGACCGTGCTTCAATTGAAGTATCAAACAAACGGCGTGCAGATTGTTGGAAAAAGTTTGGTTTTCCAAAGGTAGATGGTATTTTATTCGACAACTTTGCATCCTGCTGTACATGTTTTACAACGTACAAATATAGCTCGACGAAAGGCAACAATCAATTGAATAAGCATGTATGTAGCGTCGAAGCTATTTGTGTTATAGAAAAGGGTCAATCCACGTTAAATTTTGCATCTGGTACCAAACAGACAGAAGAAAAGATCGAATTGACAGAGGGAGAACGCCAGGAATTGCAATTAGATGTTATTAATGCCGCTGCATTAGATTTTGCCCCTCTTTCGAGTTATAATAAAGAGGGAATGAAAATAATGTACAAGAGGGCAGCAAAACTGGCAATAAAATATGGCGAGGAATTAAACTTTGTAGATCACATTGTCAATAGAACTAACTTGACAAGAACGTATCTACCGAAACGCCATCAACAAGTACGAGATATGATCAAAGAACAATTAAGTGACGAGGCTTTCTGTACTACAACCGACTTATGGAAAGAAAAATATACAGGGAAATCTTATATGTCAATAACAGTTCATCACATATTTAAGAAATGGCTGCTTCAAAATTTTATCTGGTGTACTGTTCACTATAACCTTAGCGATCACACTGCTGCCAGCATCTCTAGGTGCTACTTGGATAATGTACCGCAAGCACCATTTAGATTAGTAACGACAGACAATACAAACACAATGCCTGCTGCCTTTAGATTTTTGCAAAGTGATGATCAAATTGGCTGCATGTCCCACATAAGCTCGTTAGTTGCCAAAGCATGTGTTACATCCAAAGAAGCACCAGAAGTCAAGGCAAATATTGAGATGGCAAAAAAACTTGTAGAGCACTGTAAGCGTATTGATATACAGCAGGATTTACCGAAGACCCTGAAGCAAACGATAGCAACACGATTCTACACCTATCGAGAAATGATTTCATTGGTTGTTGCGGATTGGGATGAGCTCGCAATTATTTTGGAGGGGCGACATGAAACCTCTTTCATTGAGAGTATTAATAAGCTTTTACTAATACAGACTTCCAGAGTTTTGAAGCCATTGCATGATTGTGGGTTGCAATTAGAGCAAGATCGTAAACCCACTCTACATCTTGTAAAATTCTGGGAAGCAAAATTAATTGCTGCTTTTGCAGAAAATTCTCACGATTCAACTGCTATCAAAAAGATGAGAAAAGTCGGCTTAGATGCCATTACAGCTAAACTTTCGAGCAGAATTGGCTTATACCATGACATTGCATCATCACTTGATCCTCGTGTGGGCAAACCAAGTGATGAATCCAAGTGGATATCGATTGTTACTGGCACCGAGAGAATCTTTAGTAAAATTAAAACAGCAAGTGCTGCTTCAGCTCCAGATCACAGTGATATCAATTCAGAGGAGGAACCGGTTGAGGTTAGTATCGTCTTCATTTCAATTTTTAGTAGTCATGCCTGAAATGCAATTGCCTTATTTGAGAAGAAATACCTCTCACTTGTGAGTGGACGTCCTTCATTATAAGTAGTATTAAGAATCATAGCTGTGGTGCCCGCTGTGGTGATCATCCCAGAATCCCGACTCCCAATGCTGTATTTATGGGGATAAAACGTATTAGTTGAGCCTTGTTTAATAGCTGGTTGTCTCATTTACAGAATATCGAAGCAACTCCCAGTACCGATGTCATTCAACCACCGAGAAAGAAAAGAAATCCATGTGACGAAATTGAAGAGATCGCAGTCAGCTTTTACAAAAAGCCAGCACAACAAGTTTCTTCAATTGAAAATGAACTACGACAGTTTAGTAATACTGATTTTAATGTAGAAAAATACTATGAGAAAGCTCAAGCAGGGTCTACCAAAGAACGAGAATTTGATGTGCTTAAATTTTGGAAAGATCATCAACACATGTTTCCAAAAATATCAGAAGTAGCTAGGTTTGTGTAGTCGTGTCCTGCTAGCAGTGCTCCTTCAGAGCGTGTCTTTTCCAATGCAGGTTGGACAATTAATGTTAGACGGACACGGCTATTGCCAAAAAATGTAGATGCCCTACTCTGTATTCGAAGTGTTTTAAAAGGTGGGGCATGGAGTGCATTCGGAACAGATGACGAGGAACTGACATTTTCGGAATCTGAAGATGATGATATGATTGTATGAAAACTTTACTTTTACTGTAACATTTGCAAAATGTACATTTATTATTAGACACTTTAAATTTGTAATCCACATATATACATATATATCTTTGTTCAAGTTATATTTATAAGCGTTATTGTTTTGATTAGTCTCTCTAAAGGTTGGTCTATTCCATGGAAACATCTGTTTGATACCCTGTAAAATTTCGGATTTTTTCGGATTCTATACCAGAACTTTCGGATTAAATCGGATTACATTCGAGATTTTTTATTCAGATCGGATCGGGTTAAGTTTATATTTTTTCGTTCGGATCGGATCGAATTGTATCAATTAATCGTTCGTACCCGTAGTCAATTTTCGGTAAATCCGATCCGACGCACACCTTTACTATCCATCATACTGCAAAATGTGGCTGTCTCAATACTATCTTCTGAACCAAAAGACTCCAAAACTTTTGCAACACTTGAACTTAGAGTTTGCACTGCAAATCTGACATTCATTTTGGAGTATGGTGTCAGGTTTACATGCTGCTGATGAGTTAATTTTGGCAACAATTTTAAGCCACATTCCAAATCTTCACTATATAAGTTGCTGATGTGACGCCATAAAAGGTATCTAGCTTCATTCCACATCAATTTTGATGTTGTACCAGACTGATACAAACAAATTCAAGTTGTTTTAATCAAGTGAGGTGCATCAGAAAATAAATAAATAAATAAATAAATAAATAAAGGAAGCTGAACGATACAGATTTGGAGCTTTATGAACAATACCATTGGTTGTCGAACCGGTCATATCACCATGAAGATGTTGTTTCCAAAATGCCTACTGCCTTCCAAAATAGGGTGATCAACTGTATTCCAGTAGCTCATGCGGTAGCAAATGTTGCGAAGCTATAGGATTGTAGGCTATCTGTAGTATCTACAGCACCAAGATTCACAAATCCAATTAATTCTCCCGAATTTCTGTCCCATACAAGGTCTTCCTGTACTTTCATTTCATCGAATGAAATTATAATATCCCGTTCGCAATCAGAAAAGTTTGAAGTTTCATTTCTCAAATCTAGTGCAACTCCCCGATTGAAACCACGCATTGGCTTGATAATATTCCTATAGCTCCTAAGTGTCCGCTGGCTTGGCAATACTAAAATTCCTGTACCATTTTTCTCGTTAAATCGCATCTCTGAATAAGCAGCAGGGGATTTAGCAGCAACTGCTAAAAAGAATTTAATGATCTGAGGATGGTATCTAATTTGAGTTTCATTTTGTTGTACGTACTTCTGCTGCTCCTCCCAGAATATTTTCATAAAAGGAGGGATTTTCTTGGTATTTGAAAATCCTGCAATATCTGCAATGTTAGTTTGATCCGATCAATTGATGTTGCAGACAGGGGCGCATTTTTACTTGCAGGGGTTTGCTGCATTTTCTTTTTTTTTATTGATACTCTTGTCCAGGATCTTTCGATGCTTAGTGCAGTGAATACAGCTGTCATTCTTCTCTTTAATTAATAATACTTCACAGTGCTCATGTCGATTAAATTCCAGTTGTTTTATTTTAGAATTCGAAGTAATTTGCTCTACTGCAGTTAGTTTGTATGGGACCACATGATTTTGTTGTTCATAAATATTTCCTGTACCGTTGCATAGTTTACTATCATTTAAGATTCTTAAAAGTTCTGATACAGTGCACAATTTCATTGTTGATTCTGTATCTTTAACGAGTGCATTTGTGGAAGGTAATAGCCATCCATACACCTTAACTTTGAATTCAAGGAGTGAATTTATACTAATTTCAAATTTGGATATGTGAAATTTATCGCACTGAACTGTTACCAAGGCAACACTGTCTGTCCTTGCACACACTGCCTTGACTTGCAGTAGCAGATTGCCTTTTTCTATGTGAGGGGAAAATTTAGTGATGGTAATTCTCCTTCGCCTGACAACTTTTTTGAATTATCTAAGATTAAAAAAGCAACTAAGCCAGGTCAGTATGTTTCTTATTTTAATGGGCAAAATACAAGTATGTCTAATATATTCCAAGTTAAATCTATCTTTTATTCAAAAAATGGGCCCTACTCTTTTTTAGTCAATTATGATCCCTCAAAAATCTTCAATATAATCACTTGATCAACTGTTGACTCCAATTCATATTTAAATCATGGATTTATTATTATTTTCATTGCGTAGGCTACTCACAAACATCATAATGGTGTGGGTAATAGTGCCTTTTACATATCCAAACACGGTCTTTGCGAATACACTCCTTCAGTAGTTTATCTGTTTCTCAATCCCTAGTGATGATATCAACAACCTTGTCCCTCCAATCTTTTAAATGTTCATCCTTAGTATTTGGTATTTTGAAAAGGGCAATATTACTGTACTTTTTGCTATAACAGGAGCCACAATTTGGGATGAGGCAGTTTTTACCAGGCAAAACTTATAGCAATGGCCATCAGACTTTAAAAACAGACTTTATGTTACTTGTAGAAATACAATCAGATAGAGAAAATAAGAATTAAAAAATCCGTTAAATTCTATATGGATTTCTAACAAGGTTAATTTATCACTGAACAAAAAAACACACACTATATTGTAGTTTTGAATTTACGCAGTGAAGTCGCGTTCATTCTTGGAGAATTGGTAATGAGCAAGGGCCGTGACAATAACGTTCAATAATAAGCTATTGTTCGCTTCCAGACTATCTTATTCTAGTGACTATGATCTGATCTGCAAGTTAACAATCGTTCGCAACGCTCAAGAAGACTACCAAGCCGTTATCTAGATTACGTACTTGCTGATGTATCAATTATAGACGCTTTAGCTTAAAGAGATGAGAAGGGTAATGTAATGATTGGTATCGTAACTATAGCAACGTAATTAGTGTTTCTCAATAATTGTGTCTTCAACTAAGTTTACATTGGTTACAGAGGTTAAGGCTTTTATTGTCTTAAAATGACTGTACTACAGTCAAACCTGTTATAACGGTCACCTCTATACAGCGGCCACCTGTATATAGTGGTCACTCTTGCAATGTCTATAATAGTATTTTATATTGAATCATACCTGTATATAAAGGCCACCTGTCTATAGTGGTCAATTTATCTACCTCTCGTAGCTGGCCGTTATATACAGGTTTCACTGTATTAGAGATATCTATACAGTAAAGATTATTGATATCAAACTGCAACTGGAAGTCTTGAGAGCATATGGCAGAATTTTACTTTAATTAATACTTCTATACTGGAATACGAGGGGATTATGACATTTTAGTTTTAAGCGTACATACATATATGCTACATACATTTATGTCTTCAAAGCTTCTTTGACTTTAATAAACATTACTCATTTTGGTAACTGCATGGATTTGAAACATGATAGCTCAATTTTTAAAAGTATGTTCAATGTTGTTATTATTTATATATTGAAATGGTCAAATAGTGTGACTGTAATCCGTAACATGTTTAGTTCAAAATTTTCCAAAACGCTTCACAGTAATCATTGTACCATTGTAGTTATTTTAACTTTAGCAAAGTATTTTTCAATATAATATCAACTAACTGCAATCGAATAACGCTTTTGAAATCTTATAATTCTTAAATTGTAAGAGTTAATCTTTATTATATACCGTTCATGTTACCAATAGATTTTTGAGTCTGAAATCCATATTATATACATAGAGCGAAACCACCTCCTTAGTGAAGAAAATTAATTACAGCTTCTCCACTGTAATAACATTGGGCTGAAGGCCCACAAGGCCCTCCGCAGAAGCTAGAAAAAAGCTGCCAGAGGCAGACTTTTTTTCTAGTACCATATATATATTTGAATACTCCTGAATACGTTATGCTGTATTGGTCAAATACAGGACAAAATGAGAGAAGTAACTGTTATTAATTACAATATAAGCTGTGATTTTACAGCTCTGTAAATAAGTTGAGAGAAAGAAAGACTTACCCTTGCGAAACATAATTCAAGGTTTGTTGTGAAACAGGAGGAGTCATCTATTGATTTTGTCGATATACATCAACTGATTTCAGCATTACAGCCATCATACTTTCTGGAATAAAAAACAAGGGTTATTATTATCGCCAAAGGGATGACGTTGCTTGGAATTCATAAATTTCAGAAACTTCAACCTGTGAAAGAGTTCACAAACAGTTGATGGACATTTCCTTATGGATTCATGAACGTGAAACAGCCCACATTTTCGTGAACACTTTATGGACATTTCATAAATTGTTCATGAATTTCACGCTCATAAACTCATACATTTTTTTTAACATCGGTTGTTCCTTTTCACCAAAAGTAATTTATACTTGTAATTAGTTACATTTAGAATTTAAAATCAATTAACAGTTACTCACGGGGCACATTGAAATGGGTAAGTAGTGTCTTTTCGTAATCTCTTGTATCGTGAATTGTCTTATTTACCTGTTTCTTTGTCAGGTATGTCTGACCATCATTTTCGGCGTTCTTTGTGTAGCAAATACGTAAGGCGTAAGAGGGACGGCACAATCCTATAATGTGACTGTCTATACTACTACTAATTTAATTCCTTCCAATTATTAATTTAATTATAATTGCAGTCTTCTGGAGTCCAAGGTTAAAGGGTACACCCTCTTGGTGAGCTATGCTTAAGCAATGGTGATATCTCCCAACATTTTATACCATATAATAAATCCATTATATTATTTATACAAATATTTCTGTGTCGTACATGATGCTACAATAGAAAGTGTTTATAACGTCACTTTTTATAACGGATTATTGTTTATAGCCGACAAATTTACTGTTCCCGGCATATTTTAGTAGGTTTGCTCTTCATTCTCTATTGTTCTATTGTTCTATAACATACTTTTTTCAGATTCCCCAGGGATGCCGTTATAAATGGTTTCTACTGTATTAGTATTGAAATTCAACCAACCTGCAAAATGTTTATCGTACAAGTCTTCAAAACTTTTTGTATTCTTCTGCAACTGGAACAGGACAACCATACCTTCATTAAAAATGATAACACTATACACCGAAACTTATATATAACAACAAGCTATATGAGAAGTAAATAGATTGGCCATTATATGCAGGTGGCCTTTATATACAGGGTTGACATAAAAAGAGTGATCACTATAGACAGGTGGCCACTGTATAGAGGTGAGACTGTAATTCAAATTAGATGCACAAATATACTATTTTCTTATTTGCAAATGGCTAATAGGTTAGGCAGGTTAGGCTAATTAGGTAGGTTAATACTTGATTATGTCTGTTCAAAATATTATCCTAAAATATTTGAATATCCAATTGAAATGAAAACAAATGAACATACAGATTCGCATCGCCAATACAGTGTTTAAATTTTTTAGACAAATTAGGGTGAAAATTGTTTTACGTAATTTGGAAGCAACAAAATTGGCATGGGCTTTCCAACTGAGATCATCATCGATCAGTACACGTACAAATTTAATGAAATGATTCTTTTGTAGAGAACCGCAATGTTCCAGAGCATGACCATCAAGTGATAAAGATATAGATAAAAGTCTGGCATGGTTGAAAAGCATATAGTTACATTTGTCTAGGTGCAGAGTCAAATGATTTTCGTAAAACCAACTCGGCACAGATTTCAATTCTTTGTTTATTTCATTTTCAAGGTCTTCCTTGTTATTTGAGGACTTATTATTTGTTATTTAGAGCAATAGTGTATTTTGAATACTCAGGGCTGTGAGTAATCGTTACTAAAGTAACAGATTACTTGTAATCGTTACTTTTGGGGTAATTTTTATGAGTAATTAATTACTTTCATAATAAAGTAATTTTCTCAGTAATCGTTACTATTTCGGTAACGCGCTACTTAATCTCGATTGCTCAGAAATTACTAATTACTTCACTTGCTTTGTATATTAGACGTTACTGTTTTGTCATCTGAATTGTTTATATTTATTATTGTCGCATGCAGATGTGACTTGTTTTCATGAAGTGTGACCCTGGGGAATTCGAAGTGCCAGTCATTAATTTTGCAAACAATAGATAAATACTGAAGCGACGCTGTACCTTAGCAACCTATTTCTTTGTGGCATGATTATAATTACTTTCTATATTAGAAACACGCTCCGCATTTCAATAATTTTTTCGGACAAAGGAAACACTTGCTTGGCAATGAGTATTGTTTGGTGGTTCTGTTCAACACATAAATAGAGATCGAAATTCATATAATTCATACTTGAAGTTGGATCCGTTGGAAGTATTAAAGATTTTTATTATTTATATTCGTGTTAAAATGTCTCTCGAATCTAAAGTATGTCTACCTGAAGCTATTAGGGGTGTATTTCCGGGTCTGGGTGCAAAGCCCCTTCCTAGCTTCTAGGGGTCCGAAAATATTTTGAAAACTGTACGTCTTGAGGGGCTCTCTAGTGTACTTCAAGACATGTGTTATAAAAGCAATACAAGAAGACATTCCACTAGAATTGAAGATAATAATCTATTAAATTGAAATGCTAAAAAAGCAAATTAGTTACAGAAAGATTAGAATTTATTGTTTTGAAGAATATACTATTTTGTTTATACGCAAATCATATTTCGTGTAATGTCATATATTATTTCACCAAAGCAAAATAAAAAAAGAAAGCACACAAGTCTACAGTAACTGAGCTAACTTACACCCAAGGAAACTTCTAAATTCATTGAAATTAATTAAATTCAAAGCAACCAAATGTTTATGTTTTACCGCGTGCGTACATCCTTGGTCTTGATTCTTCTCTCGACGGTCTCGACTGATTGCAATCAAATCACAATGGAAACTTATAATACAATGAAATCTAGCAGTAATTCAATTTTAAGACAATTTGTCTTGCAAAAGTAATTCTTAAAATCAAGTTTAGCCATCACAATTCATTGCGACATTTATGGCAAGTTAAACATCAACAGGCAGTTTTGTGTCGGCCATTCTGTAGAAGTTTTTCAAAAAGTCATCAAAAATACTTTTATAAGTGCAGTACTCCGATGACAAAATGATTTATTAACATCTTCTAATCGCAAGTCATCTCTTGGATGCGGCAATTGTTTCAATTATCTAATGAGCACTATACAGATAAATAATACGTCCCTTGTCCCGATCATCCAATGAAAATGGTAACATCAGATGAAACCAACCAACCAGTGTCCACAAACACATCAAAATACGTCTCTTTGATGATGGCACAGCAATTGTTATCGCCAATCACAACATAGGAATTGGATCCTCGAGCGATTACAAATCTGCTCATTAGCCTTTATTAGATGGCAGGAAGTCGTTTGGACGCAGAAATGTGAAACTTGAAACGTGAACGCAGAAGCTTGCGACTTGGATTACTTTTATAACATTTTTAGAAATTACGTCATCATTTTGGATGGCAAGTACGTCCAAACCAGCATCTGACGTACCCTGTATCCGCCCCTGGATCACGATGCCTAGCAAGCAAGTTCAGATTTGTGAAAATTGACAGGCAGAATATAAAAGTTCAGTGTTTGCTCTGTCTACCAAAGAAAGCCATATATTCAACAGTCATTAGTTCAAAATCAAACTTGAAGAAGCACATTAAGGTAAGTTTTCTATATAATATTATAATAAATATCATATTATGATATTATAATTATATCATGATAATATGAAATTTTATAGTTGGTATTATGTTGTTTATCAAATTATTACAGACCTTCTGTATGCATACCGGTAATCCAAAATAAACAAAACAACGCCATGGTTTACTTTTGAATTTAATTTTAATTATTGTGACATGATATTGCTTTCCGGTCTACTTTCTGCTCATTCTTGTTACTTCGATTATAGATTTCACGGCTTTGATATTTATTTATGCTTTTATGTTTTAATTCAGAAATCGCACATCAATAGCCTCAGTGAATACACCAAACTGGCAGCTCCTGGAGTATGCAAACGAAAGATGGCTGCAGACGAAGATACAGCAGGCACACCGAAACCAAAACAAACCAAATTATCATGGGGGAATAGCTCAAAGCTGTCCTTGTTGTCACCCAAGACGCTCAGCCGTCTGGTTTTAAATATGATTACGGATTCATTATTGCCAATTTCATTTGTGGAGCAGGAGTCGTTCAAGACTTTGATTTCAAATTGCCAACCTGGAGTCGACATTCCCACATGCCACACAATTGTTTGAGATTATGATTAAACAGTGCAGGAATATGTAACAAAAGTAAAGAAGCTTTATCCAGGTGTTGAATGGGTAGCAACCACAGAAGATTGTTGGTCTGCCCACCGTAGATCATTCATTGGAGTAACTGTACATTAGTTAAACCCAGACACATGTGAAAGGAAAAGTGCTGCCTTGGCCTGTCGCCGTTTAACTGGTAGCCATACTTTTGACAAATTGGCTGATGCGCTGAACAACATACATTCTAATTATGGAATTGCTTCAAAGTTGTCAAAACTACCATTGACAACGACTTTAACTTCATTAAGGCATTCAACGTCTTTGCACCATCAGAAGAAGAACAAGAAATTATCCCAACATCAATTGATGATTTATTACTTCTGCCTTTTCACAAAAGATATGCTGCTCACACCTTGAATCTTATAAAAACTACTGATGCCGCTAAAGCAGAGAAAATGGATCAGCATTTAAAAAACTGAGCAGATCAGCGTTTGCCAAATGCCAAAGTCTGTGGAATAAAACCTGAATGGGAGTACTAGCTTGCAAAGTAATTAAGAAACTGACTTAAAAATAATTCGACCTGGTGCGACTTGTTGGCACTCGGTGTTTGTGAAAGTTTGCAGACTAAATCACATTAACAGAGAAAAGGTGCTCAGACGACAAATAACATTTGCCAGCAGCTGGACCTTCCAAGGTAAGAAAATTTAATAATTTATATTTTTTTAAACAATGTGACACTTTGACTGCTGCATCCAAGTATAATAGTTATGTAATTTAATAGCAAAAGATACCAGCGGTAAAATAATTATTAGGCAAATGTACTTGACTCACAGATTCAAAGACACTGAATTCTTAAAGCTTAATGGAGCTGTTGCCAAACCCTTGACAACACTCTTGTAGTGTCTAGCCGAAGAACGCACAAATCTTGTTTCAAAAGACAAACATTTCATGTTGACCCTTATTGATGCGATAACAGCCGGCTAACGAACGATTGAAAGACGTAATGAAAGATGAACAGACCATTGCTGCATCGATATTATTGCCAAAACATAAAGATAACTGGATTGACAACGCGGAATAAGGCAAGTTAGGTCAACTTTTAACCATCATAACTTGGCCATCATTCGGAGTTCAAGCATGATTGTAAGTTTATTGAGTAGATAAGAACATTATTGTTTTATTCGAATAGAAATAATTACGACATATTGTCGCTTTGAACATTAATTTTGACTTACAAATATAAAGGAATCTACCATCTCAGATTTTATTTAAATATCAATATTAACTATAAGCATACCTTAATCTATTTGCTGATGAAGTGGGAATATGGCCTTCTGTTTTAAAGCAGAGATATTTCAATTTATGTAATCCAAATTATAGTTTTTTCGAAAATCCCGTTTTTTGTCCCTTTGTAAATTGAATTGTCTCGTATTTATATCCATTTAAATCTATCCTGTCCCTGTTTACTTATGGTATTAATGGGGCTACGGAAGTTTAAAATCTTTAATATACTTATAATTATGCATGCAATTGTGAAAATTTATGTATTTTATATCACTTTATCCTATTTCTTTTTTTTTACTTTTAAATTATTTAGGTCTCGATTACATTCGAAATAGGCTAAAGGATGATATTGTCCAAGTGGAATCCGAAGCAGTTTCCCTATAAAAAAGTGTTTCTACAAAACAACACAAAGAAGGGCGGTAAATCCACATTAGTTATATACTTGTTGTCTGAGACAGAAGGCTTCACTGTATTCAAGCGACGTATTTCCTCTCTAAAAATGCTTTCCTTGGAATTTAATACGCCCCTTCCTGCCAGTGCTGCCTGTGAAAGGCTTTTCAGTTGTGGTGGTTTGATACTTCGACCACACAGAGCATCAATGAAGGATGAGCGATTTGAATGGTGCCTTCTACTGAAGATGAACAGTAAAGTAACTAACAGTAATTACGTAAATTAGCTTTAAACATTAATATTAATATTTAACTTTTGTAGCCTAATAACAAAATTTCTTACATACAATTTCCTGTTTGCATAATTATTTATTAAATTGTACGGCAATAAATAATATGTTTGAACAATCACATAGTTTTGATTACTTTTACTTGTAGAGTGATAAGTAATTGTAATTAATTATTTTTTCACGAAAGTAACGGTAATGGTAATCACTAAGGGCTTGCCAGAAGTAATTATAACGGTAATTAATTACTTAAATCTCAGTAATCTACAGCCCTGCGAATACTGTACTTGATTATTGGAAAAACAACTTTACGGGTCCAAAAGTTAATAAAGTGCCCAAGTTGAAGATGATAACAATATCCTAAATCAATAGTTTCTGGACAGTTGTGCTTTGACATTCATCGGCCATCTTTTAAATTACCTGACAATTAAAAAGCTATTCAAAAAGTCATAACTGAAATGAAACCAGACCAATAAAACGTTTTGTGGCATGTTATGGATATATTCGATTAGTACTCAGCTACACGCAATGCAAGTTAATTAATGTGAAATGAGTCATGGGAGCTGACAGCTTTTACTCTTTGAAAAATACTCCCAAGAAAATAAATAAAAATCTAGTTTAATTGAGCCTCTATCCTGCATTCTGATGTCTTGAGGGAAATTAAGTTGTGAAGTAGAAATCACAATGCAATCATTTTATGATGAAAGACTGCACAAACTTGTTATTGATTCTGATTATATGATATATATTAATTTCCAGTACAGGTATCTTATGGTTATAAATTTCCTTGCTAGTTGAAAATAAAGAAGAAAAGGAAAGTCTTTATTTGGCAGGACACGCCATCATAAAACAAAATGTCTACAAAAGGCAATTTAAAATTTGCACTTACATATAGTATAATAGACCGGAGTATAAAACAAAACTTAGAGTATATAATTAATATGAATAAAAAACGGTGAATTTAGTATAAGACTATTATATATAGCAATTACGTTCTATTGAGTTCATGAACAGTATTTCAAGACAATTATAACTGAGAGCTAATGTTCTCCATGTCTAGATGCACTTTAAAAGATTTGAGTGTTTTAGCGGATACAGCGATATCTGGTAATGCATTCCACATGGGAACGGTACGGTATATAAATGAATGGAATAATACATTCCTTTTGCAGGTTTGATAAATAAACGTTTATTGTGACTGCGTATCACAGCCAAAAGAGGATACAAATTAGGAATATAAATGTCCACAAGATTGTAGCAGATGCAGATGTGTAGATCTTTCTTTTTCCTTCGGAATTCTAGCGAATCCAGATTTAGTAATGCAAGCCTTTCTTCGTAAGGTAATCTCATTATTTGTGCTTGATAGGCATCGTTGGATGACCCGTCGAGTGAAGTGGCGCTGGACTTTTTCTAGCACTTGTATGTCTTTCAATAGTTTTGAGTTAAATGCAGGAGTGGCATATTCCAGTATCAGACGTACGTAAACAACAAATGCACAATGAAGAATGTTATAGTCAGCACAGTGAAATGACCGTAAAATAGTGTTTACAGTAAATAATGCTTTTCTTGTCACGTTTTTGCAATGAATACTCGGCTGTAGATCAGGAGCGATTAATATACAGAGATCCCGTACAGTACTTTGTACAGAATTTAAAATGTTACTATTTAATTCATAAGATAGTTTTACATTATTTTTAATTAAATAAAAGGCTGAACATTTGTCAAAGGCGATTTTCATTTGCCACTCTTCGGACCAAGTAAAAAACCTATTTAAAGTCTCATGAAGAGTTCTGTTGTTTTGAGGCGAATCTTCAAGAGAGTAAACACTGTATAACTTCACATCATCTGCAAACAACTTGCACTTCACAGGGCACAACAAAGCAGGTAAGTCATTTTTAAAAATCAAAAATAGGAGTGGCCCCAAAACATTGCCTTGAGGGACCCCACTGGAGCAAGAGACCACTTCAGAGAGACACTAACCAACACGAACCTGTTGCGTTCTATCAACCAGAAGTTAACCAGCGCAGTAATGGGCCATCGAAGCCATAGGATTTTAGTTCTAACAAAAGTTTGGGATGCGATACGGAGGTGCGATGCGATTTGATGACTTTTTATGTATTGTAAGAAAACTGTATTGACGTATTTTTCTATGGTTCATATTGAATAATATCATTTGAAAGAGCGGTAAATAATAATAATATATGGTGAAAGAGTCAAAGAATACACATTCTTTACTGTTACCCAAGTTTCACGCATTTCACTGCGATCTTCAGATAGATTTTCTACTCAATTAAAAATATACATGATCTACTATATAATATATGACAACCTTTTTTTTTTTTTCTTTTTTTTTTTTAATAACAACATTAAAATCGTTAACTGTATTAAATATTATCATATTCAATGAATTGACGTTGTTTCCAAAAATTACAAATAGTGATATGAAATTGGAGCAACTTAAGCTATCACGAAACCGCATCAAAACATTACCTGATCTACCTGATCTAGTCGGCACGTAGGTGAGGTTATATAAAAGATTATATAAAAGGTTATATAAGTAAACTACAATTGACGATAATCATTATAATGACTTACAAACAATTACAAATAAACATTAACATAACGTGTGTCTTCTGTGCGCTGATATTTTGTTGTGGTCACACCGGCCACCTCTCTCCAACTGACGAACATTGAACAATTTATTAAATTTAGAACTGTCAATCAATTATAACCCATGCGTAAACTTGATGATTATCTCAAAAACATAAAAGGTAAAATTGGCTTCTACAAATACCAACAGCTATTAATCAAAGACTATCCAATTTATCTACTAACTGCACAAAATTTGAGAACAGTAAAGAACCATACGTTTTAAGAAAAAGCGGACACAAACCGCATCTAAAATACCATCCACGAGAAACACCATTAAACAGCAATAGAAAATGCAGATCAAGAAAAACCATATGGTCCAACCCAGTCCCTACAACAAGAGTGTGAAAACGAGCATTTGGTAAAACTAATAAATTTGGTGTTACTATTGTGATGTCATGGTGCTCCGATGAATGGAAACACTGCTATTGTTTAAATGTAAACAAATTTAGAATGACAAATGATGTATATATATAAAGGCCCTTGGAAATAATAAAAATGTTAATTAAAATGTTTAGAAATTATATAGCTAAAGCGGACCTATTGTTCAGGAATTTATTCTGCTGAATCCAAGTTTTTTAATTTAGCTGGACTTTGCAAAGAATTTACGATTGACAAGCAACCGTCTATTTACTTCTCAGTGTCAAATTTCGATGATCCATCTAGACTATTGTAGTGCTTGCAATTATATCAACCTCCTTTAGGTTTAGCCTCGTTTATCTTCATGTATAAGCTTAGTGTTTGATCTTAATAAAGCAGTTTATGTTTAGTTATCACAACTATCAGGTCTTGTCTATCGTCTCTTGTGTTATCAATATTGAGTATAACCCAAACTCAACATTGGCGCACTTGATAGTGTTTTGTTTAGCTGAACATTTAATTATAGACTTAGACAATGACATTTATTTCTTTTTATGACGTTTATTTCTATTTGACGTAGTTTAGATTTAGCTATTGTTTGTTTGCCTCGATGTGAAACGAGCGGGAAAATAACACCCCGACCGCATGGATAGATTTTGTTTTTTGTGAGTTTTGGTGATGTGAATTGTGAAGTTAAAGAATAACTTGGTGGATGTTCAAGTTATTAATCGAAACCAGTACTTATTGTTATTGATACTTTATTATTATCTAATGTTATGAGAAAGAATTTGTTAATAAAGAGATTACAGTTTCGCATGACTGCGTCTTCGCATTTATTTATCCACTAATACCTATTCCAAAACAGATAGTTTTATATAACATATATATATATATATATGATTTGAAAAAAATTCGGAATTATGGCACAATTGAGTATATGTCCCAGGGCACTAAAGATTTAGTTCTGGTATTCCAAACGGATAAATAAACTTCATAATTTTTTGTTGCGAAACAAAGAAAAAAATTGCCTTTGTGAAAATCTCACTTAGGCATGGTTGGTAAAAACAAAAACAAGGGCGCTCTGAAATCTGCCATTGTTAGATCCATTCGATATGGGTCTTTCAAGCAGAAATGGTTCAAGAGATTTAATCCCGGGTTCCTGTTCGATTATTTCGGCGGGGTCGTCCTTAAAATGCTGTCTGTCATGCGAGGCATCGTAAATGCTCGCAAGCTGCAGGTAGCATACAAAAATGTCCATAGCGTGCTTGGAAAAGCTAAGACTGGCAAAGTCAAGTTTAGAAGTTCTACTTCTATGATTTTGCCATTGGTCTTTCTCTTCATGTTACACATCAGTGTCACGCAAGCAAGCTCTGAGATAATTACCATCTTCACAACTCCTCAAAAAGGAGTCTTGAAACCCAAGATTATGCTTGGCAATGAAACATTTGCTGGGCATGATCTTGACCATGATGGCCTTAGATGTTCCTTTTCTTGGAACAATGTTGGTTCTTTGACTCAAAGTTCTTTTAGAAGCGAGTACAAATGCTAGTATGATGAAGGGTCTGTGACAGGTACTATGTGCAAGTGCAACAAAGTTGGTTACCGAGTTACTATTTATAGTATTGGTCCAACTCGCTTTGCCAGGTCCTTATCAGCACCTCCAAGATCTAGCACTATGAGTCCATCAACACCTGAATCGATCTCAACTTACTCTTATCTTCTCAAAGGGGAAGAGTGGTTGTCTGAACATTATGTGTATACTCTACTTGTCTATGTTGCTGTTTTCTTAGTAACTGGAAGCCACAAGTCTGCAGTCTTGACTTCAGTTCTTGTGGTAGGAGCTCACATCACTACCAACAGAGAAACCGTGAAAAAGCCGTTAAATTACTATGAAAAAACCGTGAAAATGTCAAAAACCGTGAAAAATACGTGAATTGGGCTTCATCATTTTTGTCTGTATGTTTACTTGGCCGTGAAAATTCCGTGAAAATGTTAATGTTTCGTTCAAGACCGTTATAATACCGTGATATCATAACTATTCTCAAAATCCTCACCGTGAAAATAGCGTTAAAAATCTTTAGAAATATTTCACGGACAGCTTGAGTAGAACATTGGAGAAAAAGATCGCGGTAAATGTTGAAGTTAAAATCGTGTAGTGAAAATTGAAATCATTACAAATTTACCGTTTTAATAATATCAAATAAAAGTACTGATAGATTACTTTTAAGATATAACATCAATGACTTGATCATTATTTGCGCAATATAATTTATATAAAGCACATCACAATCTTGCATTCTATCCTTACAGTAATTTTAATGAATACAGATGTAGATTTTCCAACACAGTGGAAATGCTGAGAAGATAATGTTGACGAAAGAGATCTTTTTTCTCAATATAGTTGTTCCACAATGTGAAAATGTTTACAGAGCATTAATTCTCAAATCGAAATATAGATTAGTAGGACGTCAGGATTTATCGTTTGTGTACTCGCCAGACTGAAGTTACTCTAAAAACAGTACAAGTATAGCGTTCTTCAAAACTTACCCGATTTCATTTTCATTTATTTATATATGTACATGGGCGGACAACGGAATAGAGATTTCGATTCGACCAGTAACAAATATCCTTCAGTCAAAGAAGAACTGCGTATTGCGAACCAGAGAACAGAGACAAAATCAACAACGCAATAACTACAATATATTTAAAATTAACAAGGAAAATAAAGGGGTAAACTCTTGAATAATAATATAAAATAATTCAAAAAGTAGGGTTAGCGATATTAATTAATTTAAACCACGTTTTACGTAGTGTACGTTTGTTAAAGTCAACCAACGTTGAATGTCTGTCAATAGATGTTGTTGACTTCATCGACTTTATTTAATTTGATACACATACTGTTCTCTTGTATTTCCACATCATGTGACGACACAAATTGTGCTTCAGTGACGTCATTAAGGATTTATATATTTATATATGTACATGGGCGGACAACGGAGTAGAGAGTTCAATTCGACAAGCTACAAATATCCTTAAGTCAAAGAAGAATTGGGTAATGCAAAGCAGAGACAGATCAACTATAAATGATAACTACGAGATAATATTAAATATATCGTATACTAGACATTATAAATGATGATAACCTGCATATGATAATACAAACTATTGTGCGATATCGTGCAGTTAAAAGTACGTCCTATATTAATATCTTGATATTGATACGAAAAGCTTATGGAAACTCAAAGAATAGGTATAATCAAACAAATGAAACAAGACATAGCCTAAAGCTGAGGTTAGATACATTATATATAACAGTGAAACATGTTCCCAATGTCATACCTAATTTGTCTAGGGTAATTCAAAATTGATATTGAAATGGGCCACATCGATTTGCACTGAGATGGTTTTTGGAAGGGGTCAATACCATCCGTGGAAAATAATATAGACAGGCCCCTTGGATCTCCATTAAAGTAACCATTTTCAGAATATAAGTCTTTCCACCTGGAAGTATGATGAACATCACTTATATGCTCATCAGTATCGACTACCTCGTTGTGACTTTGTAACAGTTTCGATAATTTATAGTTAGCGTAATACCATCGATGTATCTCGGTTGGTGACATTCTGAGCACTTCAGATCCGTACTTGATTCAAATACTATACAATCATTAATACAAATATCATACGTTACCAATTTTACAATAAAGTCATCAACGAGGCTTAAAGCTCTTCGAAATGTATCTGGCATATGAAGCCTTGAGATGTTTCATCAGTTCTGAAAATGCGTCTTTGCTTATGCTTGGATGTGACGAGAACCACAGCATATAAAATGCCATTTCCTCAAGTACAGTGTGTCTGCTAGAGTCGTAAAGTTTTTCTTGTAATTTCCAATTGAAGGAGATGTCTATGTCTTCATCACTTACAATAGAGTTACTGTCGCATTGATTATGCACATTCAAATATTCATTAACATCAATGTCTTCTCCTTGAATACTGCTTGCATAACTAGCTCCATCATTATTAACAACTGGCTGGCACGGCGAATCAGCATTTTCAATTTCAATTATATTTATTACACTAAGATCGTCATTACCGTTTTCTACTGATATTTCATTATTAATTGGATGCTCTATCTCTGAATAATCATTCGATTCATATGATAATCCAAAATGGGCAATATGTTTCCTTCTCCTCTTTGCAGAAGTAATTTCGACTTCATAACGACAAAGATTACACGGACATAGCGACGACATATCTTCAAATGATTGAGTCTAATCTAACGGTTTTAACTAATGTCACTAAGCATTTTTTTCATCCAGTGAAAAAGCGCGAAAATCGAACCACGTTATATGACATGCGGTTGTCAAGGTTATGTCTCTGTAATGATTTTTTTTCCGCTTAAAGATTTCAGGTCAAAGGTTTTGAATGTATGGTTTTTTTAATTATTATTGTAAGTATTATTCAAAATTCAAGACGCAACACTAGTTTAAACAATGGATTCTAAACCTGATGAATTTTTAAATCAAGTAATTAGCGCTTCACACTTGAAAGAAATTTTAATTGCTAATCAGGTATGGAAACATTATGTATTATCCTTTGTCTTTTCAGTCTAGACAATAATACCGATAGAATGAAGAAGTCTTCAATATCTTCAATATTCAATTTGAAATAGATTTTCTGTATTACATTTCAGTTCAATAATTGGGAGAGGTTCATTAATTTAGCCAGTCATAAAGTATTTATAGAGAAATTATCATTGTCACCGGCCGAAGAGCTTGATTTAATAGTTGCCTTAGAAAAAGTCTCGGAAGGGACTTTAGTCTCTTCCATCCAAACAACAGGTGATATTTTTAACGTAAATAATTGATTAACACTATAACAGGCTGTATTAACTTGGTCATTAACTTGAGATGCAGGATTAGGCGTCAAAGCAAGAAGGCGAAAAGATAAAGATACAAGTGAGCAGAATAAGTTCAAGGTAAGCAATGCAATATCTAATTCCAAAAAATTCATTAGATCAGATTATCTAAAACAAGTTCCACTTTTATCTGTCATCTAATTACAGTACCTGGTGAGGGAAGCAGCAAAACGTTCCGCTTTCTGGAACAAAGCGTTATGCTTTAAAGAAGTGGAGAAAAGAGGCTTAAAGACTAGATTTCACGCGGAGATACTTCATTCATTTTACAATGTACCAATCATATTCAAAAATGCCCTGGGATATATCAAACAAAATTAATTCGTTTCGTTTATTTAGATGTTTAATCGTAACCCCGAATTTAAGGAACACGCCGATACCATTGACGAGCATTTGGCAGAAGCACTGTCAAACAGACGCCAATATTTAAACAGGTAGGTAAGGCTGGAATTACGATCCATATACCGATCATAGACTTGCATCCGCTATTCCAAGTTTGTAACTTTCAAAACGTTGTTAATATGCAGCAAAAATCCACATCTGAAAGAGCACTAGAAGATATTGAACCTTGTCCAACATCAAGGTAATTGTGCGATTCTTCTATTACATATATCTAAATATTATATATTATACATACCAATGTTTAATTTACATGTATTAATTCGTTGCAGATCAGAAATCGTATCAAAAGAGAATGCGATTACAAATCGCTTACTAGGGTGAGACGTCGATGTTTAAAATATATAATTGTTTATTCAATTACTAACAATGTATAGGCTAATAGAAAACATTGTCAAAGATGGAAATTTTAACTGCAGATATCATAGCCAATAAAAATTAGTTTATAGACTATGAACATACCATACACATGCAGCTAGTAGTGTCTCATTTGAATGCGGGCTTTATATAATAGTATATAGTTAAGTTTGGCGGTAGTCTCGTTGTACGTTCTTGTGTACTTTTACGTTCTGATATGATTAGTGTACTGTATAGACTACATTTACTTTCAGGTTCACACTCACATTAACCCACAATGAAGAAGAGATTGGGAGGGCAGTCCTTTCGGAAATCTGTGATGGTGAGTCCAAGTGCATACAGACTCTGATCAAAACGAGACTTTGGAAGGTCAACTAAAACTTATTACAAATTACTTCAAAATTCATCAGAATTTGTTATGGTTAAGAGTCACGGCATAATTATAAATATTTATGTAATTACTTCTATTTCAAATTTTGTCAATGCATTTCTTAGAGGTAAATTAAATGCCATTTTAAGCTGTGTCAAAATTTTATATTGTAATAGAAAAAAGGCTGCTTTTTTTTAGTTTTACACCAATTCTAACTGATTTTCAAGCAATGTATATGAAATTTTATTATATATTTTGGATATTACACTCAGTCCAATCAAATAATTGCTTAATAATATGATCGCTTTCGTAGTCAAAATTTAGTATCAAAAGCTGAAGTATGATACTGTATTGTCTGTATAATATCCAGCATAACAAAATTAATTATCGTTGTTATGCATCTTTATAATAATACAAATAAACACAAAAATGGTATAAATCATAAGATCAATATCACAACAGTTATCATATTTATTAATGTTAGCTATGCTTATACGTACGATGCTTACTCGGTCTATTCTCCTATTCAGACATGTACGCCATGGTTGTATTGAAAGCAAAGAATCCATCAAGTACTAAAACAATTGAGCTTCACGGGAAATCGGAAAAGGGAAATTTATTTTTCAAGGATGCACCCGTAAGTATATCATTTTGTGTTGTTTACCAGCTAAAGTGTGGGCGATTGTAGATTATTGCATGAGATGAGTTATGTGGTAGGCGTCCGAGTTATTTACAGAAGTTACAATAGCGGTGATGATTACGCACTGGTTACCATAAAACTCAAAATAAGATAAGCGCGCATGTTGCGAAGTTCGGCAGTTATAAAGTCTACGTGAATTGGACATCATATTTATAATAAAATATCAAGCGCTTAGGGGATGGAGATCGACCCTTTTTCAAATAGTTCCATGTATTCTGTATAATTTTGAATAACAACGTTATTGAATCTATCTTTTCAGATTAAAGACAAATTTAAATGGAAATTGGCTAAATTGAAAATACCAATTAAATTTGCAAGTCAAGCTAAATCTCCAACTCCTTTACATGAAGTCCCTCAAGTTATGTCCAACGAAGGAAAAAGGCAGAGAAAAAAGAAAATTATTTATAATATTTGAAAAATATATTACAATTATTTATATTAATTGTAGCCTAATTGTTAATTAATATTGATTATTTTTCTATTAATTTTACAATATAATTATTTTCCTGTATTCGCGATGCCTGTTCTCGATTTATCGTTTCGATCTGATGTGATACGAACTGCGTCAAGCGGTTATATTATAGGGCATATTTATTGCGACAAATTAAAAGTCGCGCGGGTTATGAAAATGGGAAGAAATATTGCCTTCACTTTGTCAGTACGTTTCACGGCTCAATCACGATGTTTTCACGGTTCTTTCACGGATATTTTGGTATTAGTTTCGTGATGATTTCACGGTTTTTTCACTTTTATTCACGGCATTTTCACGGTTTATTGCGCCGTGAAAAAGGGCCCAAATAACGTCTTTTTCACGGTTTGTAAAAACGTTAAAAAAACGTTATATTTTCACGGCTTTTTTCACGGTTTTTCGGTTGGTAGTGCATGGTGGAAGGAAAGTGTCAGCTAGGATCAGAACAGGATGTTTTGACAGGCAAAACCACCGTCTGCGCAGATATAGCTCTGCGTAGAGACAGCTGCATTGTTTTCTCTGTTGACGGTAAACCATCAGTTGGTTTTGAACTTGTTGAAACGTCCATGACCTCTTCTACATTTATGCGCACTTATTACCCTTCAGTCAAGTCTACTCGTTCCGCGAGTGACGATGGCTGCCCTGGTGGTAGTGACCCGTCTGTTAGAGGTGAGAATGATCCAAGATCAGTTTGCCATAGAGCTCCTGTCTCTCGAGGTTGGGGGAATGGTTGTGGCTTGTTTGGAACAGGAACAACACTCACCTGCGTTTGGCTTGAGGCTGAAGGCAATCTGGTATATGTTAAGAAGATTGATGATGCTAGTGTTAGTGCGTACATTTTTGCTTACATACTAAATGGTATAGATAATTTGGCTCACCACACATCTCAACTCAACAAGACTATACTTTCAGGACTTGACTATGACCTATTGGCCAGAATGAAGCCCACTGAAGAAAGAGCTAAGCACGCTAGAACAATCAGGTTTACCGATAGAGAAGTCTCATCTCAGATTGACTTTGGCTCGTATGGACATATGAGCATGGAATGTTCCTTAACTGGTAACTCATACTTAGATAAATTGTCCATTGTCTCAGTCAGAGGAGATCGCTCTTCTTTTGACCCTTGGAATTACTTCGCTGTTGATACCTCTTACGCTTATAGCATGGACATGGTCTATGTCGCCGGCCAGGGAGGATTGAGTGGTGGTTCCATGGATAGTGCACACGGCTGGGACAAAACAGTTAGATGGGGCACAGCCCACTCTGACTACCTAGAGTATTCTGTCCAGGAGAGCATGCTTCCTAACACCATAGAAGCTTTGCATAAATTTCCTAAACTCACCAAGTTCACTCATGACACTTACGCAGCACCATATGTTGGCGTCACTTGTTTGCTTAAATTTGATGACTTAAAACTTTACAGAAGTAGTCTACCCTCTTGTGCAGTTGAGAAAGTATCCTTCATAGGAGAGGTTGTTGAAAATCCAGACAGCACGTTTAAGACCAGATTTAACTATCTTGGAACAGATCTTCCTTGCAGACTCCAAGTCTACTTGTCAGATTCTGTTGAGAATGGCAAAAGAGTTGGGGAACCAATTCATGACGTCATTTGTACAGCAACTGGTCAAAATCTTGAGGCTGCCTTCGATCCATCTCCAGGCACTTTTTACATAATGGTGCAGAATCAACATATCATTCTTAAGAAATCTGGTTTGAAAATAATCGATGCTGGCAAAAAGATCTTCAACAAATTCCTGACAGCCAAGAAATCATCAGGGGACTTCAAATTCTCACAGGCTTGGTTTAAAGGTATCTCGGAATATTTGTCAAAATTAGGAGATTTCAGCTGGGTCACTAGGCTGCTTATAGGCATTGTTACTGGATATGTTTCATGTCAAATGTTACTATTTGGTAACAGAGCTTGGATTATAATGCTTCTGGTCTCACTGGTCTTTTTGCTCCCATTTGCTGGAGCTTCCAATGACTTTGGTGAGCAAATTTTCTGTGGACACAGTTCTGAACACGGCTTCTTTTGTGGCAATGGATACACCATAACATCAAGAGGATCTCAAGGACGGGTTTACACCATGGTGGAAGACCTTTCCCTTGACAACAAAGTAGTTGACCTGGTTAGTAATGGCACCTGTATTCAAGCTAGAGATCATGTTGAATGTCGCACATTAACAGCCCTTTTTGCTGAGCTATCTCTCGATGATGACTACCTCTCTTGTGACTTTTATGACATGAGTGCTGTTGGCACCACCTTACTGAGGTTCATGAGGATGAATTTAGCTATTTTCATGTTTATGAGAATGCCAAATATGTCTTCGATGCTCAAAAGAATAGAAGGGGATGGGTCAACCGCTGGAACTCTTATTTCAAGGAAAAGACCATCAATTGTAAGAAATGGACTGCCATCTCGCTGGAAGTTGTAGGGATTAACGAGAATGGACACACTGACAATTAATGACTATACGAAGCTAGTTTCTACATACGAGACTGCTTTGACCACTGCACCAACTTTGACATCGACATGTCAACAGACTGACAATAGTACTGTTGCTGCTGTACGTAATGATTGTCGCTATTGACATTGTGGAAAAGCTCACTCAAAGAGAAAGAAATGTCCAGCATCTGGCAAATATGCTCAATGTGAAAAATCCAAATCATTTTGCAGTTGTATGTGAATCTAGTCGCAAGCCGAAAAAGACAGAAAAATACACGCCTAGTAAGCAAATATCAAAAACAAAGAACAAGTATTCTAAAGATTACAAAACTCCACGTTTATCGAAAGCTGCTGCTATGGCAACAACATCAGAAAGCGAATATTCAGAAGAAGATGAAAGCTCAAATGATTCGTCTTACGCATTAAAAGATGGAAACAATGGCAATCGTTTTTCGCTAAATTGCACGGTTCTACTATATTTACAACTTTAGATCTTGAATCAGGATTTAATCAAATTACTTTAGATGATAAATCGTCACTAGATTTTGCCAATTTATTATCAGAGATTGTCAATTCTGGACCGACCACAAACCACTAGAGCGTATTTGGAATAAGCCTTTTGATGATGTACCACCACGCTACTTCGTTTAACACCTTTCGGTGCAAAAATAGTATATCGGTGCATCGTTCTGCTAGGAAAAACATGAATAGTTTACCCGATACTCTATCTCGATCACCTTTGCCGTGTTGTAATACGGAGTTATCGTCTGATGATTATGATCAGGTTGCTTCCTTGCTAGAAGGACCAGAATTGATCATGTTAGAAGACGTATCCTTAGAAACTTCGAATAGTCAAATACTTAGCTCTGTAATTAAATGTGGACAGACCAGCGATTGGTAAAATATAAATAAAAACATCGATGTATATTTTAAAGATCGTCATTCGTTAACTGTACATCAAAATCCATGTTTATTATTGCATGGTTCACGTATTATAATACCGCCGTCTTTATGTGAGAAATTAATTAATTTAGCTCATGATGGTGCAAAGAATTTGTTACGTTTTGGCCTGAGCAATCATTAAACCAAGTGATTTATTACTGCCGTGGCATACGATTACTATAGATATTTTTCATGCAAATCAATGTCCGTATTTATCTGTAGTTGATTACAGTAGCAGATATCCAGAAGTGTTCAGATTAAAACGTGAAATAACTGATAAAGTTATCACAGCACTCGATAATGTATTTTCTCGGCGTGGTCCTACTGTTGAGTTAATGTCAGACAATAGATCACAGTTTACTTCGCGTAAATTTAAATCGTTTTGTAGATCTTGGGGACAACGACGATCTGCCCCACGTTATCCTCGTGCAACTAGCGATTTCATTGTACATTTTAACGCCGTTGGTTTAGAACCGATGCAATAGATGAAATAACTTGTCTTCGTCATGTGTTGTATACGCTACGAACAATTGATCATCGAATGATTGGAACAACGCCTTTACATGCGTTAACTGGTCGGCATCCTATCACGCCAATACCATTGTTAAGAACAGGACAGATTGTCAACGCAGACCGTCAAATTAAAGCAAAAAATGTAATGAAAATCACGCACAATCGTGCAAGAAAAGTCGTGGACAGTCTACCTACGCCGAACATTGGAGAAAGAGTTGTAATCAGAAATTCAAATGTTCTTCAACAATTAACACCAATGCTGAAGTTATTTCTTCAACTCCACGCCGTGTCACAGTAATGACTGAAAATGGGCAAGAACTAACACACGCTCGATCTCATGCTAGAACTGTTACACGTGATAGACCTTCAGAACTGACATCATCTGACCCTGTTATGACTAGGTCTGGCCGAATTTTTAAACAACCTAAGCGATTCGATCCATCTGATAAGAATACACATTAAGTGAAGTAATAAAAGGAAATATTATTGTACTTATAAACCTTTTCCATTGATTCATTAATTTATATTATTACTAATTTTATTTAAATATATATTTTCAATGTAAAAACATATTAACTTTTCATTACCATTATTATTTTATTCTATTGATTTAATTATTAAGTATTTCTTTGTTATTTAACTTTTAAGAAAGAGGCGAGTGTAGTGCTTGCAACATCTATTAACCTCCTTGTATTTAACCTCTTTAACATTCATATATAAGCTTAGTGTTTGATCTTAATAAAGCAGTTTATGTTTAGTTATCACAACTATCAGGCCTTGTCTATTGTCTCTTGTATTATTAATAATAAATATAACGCAAACTGAAAACTATGTATATCTACAAATGGAGCGAAGTTCACGCATTTACTGACACATGGAATGTGACAAGCAACGCATTTACCATAGGGTACTAAATGACTGCACCAAAGCCAAAGCCCCGAAAGGTGCGCTACAGAATCACCAAACATCTTGAAAGAGACGCTCTGGAGTATGATTTATCAAAGTTAACCCTTGACCAGTCACTACTGAATTCTTGTCCATCATCAGCCGTAAAAGCATTGGAATTGTCCTTAAGTAATACTCTTGAAGATCACTGCCCAACAAGATAGAGAGTTGTAAAACCAGACCAACCATCTTGGCTTACGCCACGCCTCATGAAATCAATCATGAACAGGAATTGTCTATATAATAAATACAGGGATAATAAGTCAAATGAAACCAAATTAGATTATATTACTGCGAAGAAATAAACATCGAAGATTCGAAGGCAAGAAATCCGTTATTACATCAGCAAGATTGTTAAGCAAGGATCTGTAAGTGAATTCTGGAAGCACTTGGGACAGTGGCTACCATGTTATAAACGGAAAAAAACTGAAGGCATTACTTTATTAGAACACAATCGCTTTGTATCAGAACCTAAAGCAGTGGCTAATATCATGAACAACTCGTTTGCTTCACATATGCTGCAGTTTGACTCCAAAAGCTTTGAAACCATCCATCTATGTTGAACATCAAAAAACTAATGTCAGAAAGGGAAATACCAATGTTTGACTTCAAGCAAGTAACACCTTCAGCAGTATCTAGAACTTTACACGACCTGAAAACAAGTAAATCACCAGGTGAAGATGGCATCCCCAATTGGGTACTTAGTCTAGGATATTCAGCTCTCGCCTCAACACTATCGCAGATTTTCAATACCTGCATATCCAAAAGTATCTTTCCTATACATTGGAAGGATGGGGCAGTAGCTCCGATACCAAAAGGTGATGAACCGCTGCTGTAAAAGAATTATAGACCAATCACCCTTCTTGCTTCTATTTCAAAAGTATTCGAACGATTGCTAACAAATCAGCTGACATGTCATATGATTACACATTCACTGTGGTTACAAACGTTATCTGGTTACCTGCAAAAACACTCTTGCAGCACAGTATTAGTAAAGATAACCGAGGACTGGCGAGCCTCCCTCGACAGAAAAGAAACTGTTGCCGTCGTAGCACTTGTTTTAAGTAAAGCATTTGACACGGTTCATCATAATTTACTTATTGCAAAGCTTGATGCTTATGGACTCTCAGGAAATGCCTTGCAACTGTTAACTTCCTATTTAACTGATAGACGTCAGCCTGTTTGGATAAATAATCAATTTTCAAACTGGCTACCAATTTCATCTGGTGTACCGCAAGGCAGTTTTCTTGGCCCTATTTTATTTAATATGTTCTCTAATGATCTTCAGCAATGTTTGACTACTAACACGTCAGTTCGACAGTATGCAGACGATACTACCTTGTATGAATCTAGCAAAAATGGAGATATACTTACTTCAACTGTTAATAAAGATATCATGAATCTAACATAATGGTTCATTCAAAACCATCTAACGCTATATACAACCAAAACCCAAGCTATGGTTTTAGGCAATGAACGTGTTACTATCAAGGTTAACAACGAAGCCATAACAGCCAGGGATGTTGAAGTTACTTTTTAAAAGTATCTAGTTACAGTTACCGTTACTTGGGCGAGAAAGTAGCAAGTTACTATCAGACGTTACTTTTCAGAAAAAGTAACGATTACAAGTTACAAGTTACTTTTAATTCAAAAGTAACAAGTTACAGTTACTTTTCCCGTTACTTTTTCTAAATAAGTCCAAAAATATCCAACAGAAGCAATGAGACATATATGAAGTATTCAAATAATATTTCTGTATTTTAATTTGTTAATTAATCAAATGTTATTGTTGACAATATAATACGAAAACAGACAACCGACGAATATTTCACAGCGACGTCTTTTGCGTGTTTTTGAATGGTCTAGCCGATCCCCCTAATTACCATAACAAAGAAAATCTCAAGTTACGCGCCATTACTTCTATTTCAGGCTTGGTTGCTATGACAATTGATTGATCGAACAGACATATCAGACATGAAACGCTCGTTGAATCACTTGAATATCATAAACTCGGAAAAACAGATTCTATAACAGAATGTTGCTTCCCTGAATGTAATTTTCTTGACTTCCAAATTTATAACAGGATTCCCTGCAGTTGTTGGGAACTTTTTTTCTGTGTTTTTATTGTTCTTGGATGGTAACAATGAGAACAAAAGATTTTGACTAATAAAACACATTAGGGGTCGAGAAGCTGCTAACTTTCAGCACTCTTTTGTGAAAAAAGTAACGGAAGAAAGCGAAAATGTAGTGAAAAAGTAACGAGTAATCGTTACTTTAGTTTTAATCCTAAATGTAACTAGTTAAAAGTAGAAGTTACTTTTACAGAAAAGTAACTAGTTACAAGTAGAAGTTACTAAAAAGTAACTGTCGTAATATGTAATTACGTAGTACTAATATATAATCTTATTCTACGCATGCGCTGCTGTATATTACACAGTTGTTAACATTTATGATCATAATAGAGTTCACAGTTATTGAAGCTGGTGGTGTTCTTTGTGTGTTACTATTATCATAAGACATGGTGTCAGATGTTTAAATTATTATAATTACAAGATTGACTAAGTTAGTTCGCTGATCAATAATTGATTACGCCAAATTGCCTACATAAGAATGGCTAAATACACACAACCAGAGAAGTTTGACTTCAAAGCCGAACATTGGGAGGATTGGCTTGAAGATTTTAGATGTTTTAGGAGAGCAACAGAGCTACACAAAGCCAAAGGAGAGAGTCAGAGAGATGCGCTCCTATACTGCATGGGTACAAAAGATGCCGTAAAAATCCTGAAAACATTTACATGGGATACCAAACGTATAGCAAAATCGGATGGTACATTTGAAACACTGAGAGAAAGTGACAATAACTTTGAAACAGTGACAAAAAAATTTACAGAATATTTTCTACCTAAAAGAAATCTTATACACGAGAGAGCAATTTTTCAAACTTGTACTCAATTGGAAAACGAAACGGTTGAAGAATACGTGCGAGAATTACAAAAGTTAATACAGCATTGTAAATATCTTGACGCAGATGAACAAGTTAGAGATAGAGTAGTGATTGGATTGCGTGATGCTCAAGTGAGACAAAAGTTGCAATTGACTGCTGATTTAACATTGTCTAAAGCAATCACAATCGCTCGTCAAACAGAAATGGTAAAACTTCAGATGAAAGAACAAAATAAAGCTAGTTCAAGTGAAAATGATCTACAAGAGGTTAAATATAAGAAAATCAAAGGAAAGAGATTTCAGAACAATAGACAACAATGGAAAACAACGGAAAACAATGGAAAACAATCGAAAAACTCAAAAGCGAATACTGGAGATTGTGGTCGCTGTGGTAGAAATCACGAAAAAGGGCGTTGTCCAGCATATGGTAAGACGTGTCATAAATGTAAAAATACAGGACATTTTGCCAGTAAATGTAGATCTACTAATATAAGAGAAATAGCTACAGATAATGACAGTAGTGATAATGATAGTGGTACCCTATTTCTTGATGCATTATTGCGAAAGAAGATATTGAGAGATGGACAGTACAATTAGAAATTTCAAAGACAAATGTTAATTTCAAAATCGATACTGGAGCAGATGTAACTATCATGAGTAAAAGTTCATTTGATTTGTTAAAAGTGAAACCAACATTATCACAATCTAAGATGAAGTTAACGTCACAAGGGGGAGATGTATCTGTAAAAGGCTTATTTACTACCACTTTACATAAAAATGGCAAGAGATCGCAAGTAAAAATTTACGTATGTGATGGTCCCAAGAATAAATTACTAAGCCGAGAAGCATGTATAAATTTGGGATTAATTGCACGATTAGACGAAACAGAAATATTTGATAGCCATGGTTTAATGGATACTGCTCCTGTAAACATTGTATTAAAAGCAAATATAGAACCATATTGTTTGGCTACGCCAAGGAGAATTGCATTTCCGTTAATGGAGATGGTTAAAGACGAAATCAATAGAATGGAAAACAATGGTATTATTGAAAAAGTTGATATTCCTACTGATTGGTGCGCTCCAATGGTTCCTGTTAAGAAAAAGAATGGAATGGTAAGAATTTGTGTTGACTATAAACATCTAAATTCAAATGTTAAAAGAGAACATTTAATGCTACCTAATTTAGATGATATTACTCCTAAATTAGTTGATGCAAGACATTTTACAGCCCTAGATGCATCAGGTGGATATTATCAAATTCCGCTAGATAATAAGAGTAAACTATTAACTACTTTTATAACTCCATTTGGTCGTTATTGTTTTAAACGTATTCCAATGGGTATTACTAGCGCCCCTGAAATATTTCAAAAGAAAATGCAAGCGTTGCTAGAGGGGTTACCAGGATGTGATGTAATAATGGATGACATAATTGTATATGGCAAAACACAAAAAGAGCACGTAAACATTTAGAAGCTGTTTATGAGCGTGTCCGAATATCAGGTTTAAAATTAAATCGTGAAAAATGTCAAATAAATAAATCAGAAATCGTTTATTTTGGACATTTAATAAGTGGGGCAGGAATTAAGCCGCACCCAAATAAATTACAAGCTTTAAGAGATCTACCAATACCAACATGTGTATCTGAATTAAGAACTGTGCTTGGTATGTTTAATTATTTAGCAAGATTTATACTAGAGTTGTCCAGTGTATTGTTGCCGTTAAGTGATTTACTGAAGAAAAATATTAGCTGGTACTGGGGACCAGTGCAAAATGAAGCGTTTGCTAAAGTAAAGGATTTAATATTAAAACTTCCATCATTACAATACTATGATGTTCACAAAGATATCATTGTTAGTGCAGATGCCAGTTCTTACGGTCTTGGTGGAGTACTTCTACAAAGACACGACGATGGTCTAATGCCTGTTGCATTCTGTTCAAGAAGGTTAACAGATGCTGAGAAGAGATACTCACAAATTGAGAAGGAGTGTCTTGCTAGTGTTTGGGCATGTGAGAAATTTTCCAAGTATTTAATTGGTTTAAACGGTTTCGAACTATTAACGGATCACAAACCTTTAGTACCCTTGATGACTACGAAAGATTTAGATAAAAGCCCTATACGTTGCCAAAGATTATTAATGAGCTTAATGAGATTTAATCCTAGAGTACGTCATGTACCTGGAAAAGAATCAGTCATTGCCGATGCTTTATCGAGAAGTATAATTATACCATCAGATATTGAAAAATCACAAGCATTGGAGGTGGAAGCATATGTTGATTATGTAATGTCTTCCTTACCCATTAGTTCTAAAAGATTATCAAGTTTAAGGGAGGAGACAGCGAAGGATCAAGTATTACAGAAAGTGATTTATTATATTAATACTAACTGGCCTTTAACCGAAAATATTAATAATGATTTAAAACCGTATGCTTTAGCCAAAGGAGAGGTCAGTATATCAGACGGTTTGTTAATATACCAAAATAGAGTAGTTATTCCACATGATAGTAAAAACTACATTTTAGAAAAATTGCATGAAAGTCATTTAGGGATTACTAAATGTAGAAATAATGCTAAAAACACGGTGTGGTGGCCAGGTATTTCAAAAGATATTAATGACACTGTTACCAGATGTAAGAAGTGCCAACAGATACGACCGAGTCAGAAGAAAGAGCCACTAAATCCTACTCCTTTACCTTCCAGACCGTGGGAGAAAATCGGTACAGATTTATTTGAATGGAATAAAAAGACATTTGTTGTAGCTGATTATTACTCGCGATGGATTGAACTTAAACAATTAACAGCCACTCGTACAGCCAATGTGGTTGCAGCATTAAAATCTATCTTCGCCATACATGGAATTCCTGATGAAGTTGTAAGTGACAATGGACCTCAATTTTCATCGGATGAATTTGAAGAGTTTGAAACCAACTATGGATTTTGGCACAATCCTTCAGCACCATATAACCCACAAGCAAACGGGGAAGCTGAAAGATCAGTCCAAACAGCAAAGAAAATATTAGATAATGATGACGTAAATATTGCATTACTACTATACCGTACAACTCCGCATTCAGCAACTGGAGTTAGCCCATCAATTGCGCTAATGGGTCGGCAATTACAGAATAAGTTACCATCAATTAATAGAAATGTGATGCCTGTCAATCCAAATGACAAAGATATTAGAAGAAAAGATAATGAGTCTAAAAGAAAGAATAAAACTTATTATGATAAACGTCATGGAACAAAAGATTTACCACAATTAAAAATTAATGACGATGTCAGAGTTAAATTGGATCATGAAAAAGGTTGGAAAAAAATTGGCAAAATTATTCATTGTAATTATGATAGAAGATCGTATACAGTTAAAACGATTGATGGTTCGGAATATATACGTAATAGACGTCATTTACAATTTATACCAATTTCTGATCACGATGATAATAATGTTATTAGTCTTGAATTAGATGACGAAGATGAATCTGATAATCCGATCGTAGCAAATAATCCGATCGTAAATGAAAATCCTCCGGAAAGGAGAAGTGGACGTTCTACAAAGCGCCCAGATTATTATGGATATAATAAGTAAATAAACCGATATGGTCTTGATTAATTTAATATTTATTATAATGTTTTCTTGTTGATTATTATTAGTATCATAGATTATTTAGCTTGAAACAATTTATACTTATCTTAACTTTATAGAAAGGGAGGTGTCGTAATATGTAATTACGTAGTACTAATATATAATCTTATTCTACGCATGCGCTGCTGTATATTACACAGTTGTTAACATTTATGATCATAATAGAGTTCACAGTTATTGAAGCTGGTTGTGTTCTTTGTGTGTTACTATTATCATAAGACAGTAACAATTACAAGTAACGTCGTTACTTTTGTAATCGTTACTAACATCCCTGATAACAGCCCAACCAGAACTAAAACTGCTTGGAGTGAAAATTGATAATAGACTTACGTTCAGTGCCTATGCAAATGACGTATGCAGAAAAGCGATGCAAAAATGTAAAAGTCTACTAAAGTGTCTATGGGAAAAACATTTATATTATATCACCACATTTCAACTATTGTGACATACTACTTTGTGGAATTAAGGAAGAAGTATGCAAAAGGCTAGATACCTGCTTCTGCAGATGCATACGAATCTCTGCTGGTCTCAAAAGAAGCACGTCAAAAGTAGCCTGCTTCTACATAATCGGCCTGGAAGTTCCATCTCTCCGACAGAGCTACTACTTATCAGCCTTAAAACTTTGCTGGGATGTTAAAAATGGACGGACGCCAAATTACATCAAAGAACTTTTTACGCTAGTAAAATCAAAAACGAGGAGATTTCTACATATCATCTTACAGTTCACAACTTGGCAAACTTTCAATTAAGAGAATTGGTTCAATAATTTTTAATAACGCTATTAAACTCTCACCTGATTTATTAAACTCATCCAGATCAACTTTCTTAGAATACGTAGCGAACAATAATCTTTTAATCACACCTGTAGTATAGCTTGCTTTTTTTTAACTCTTATTAAAGTAAGCATTTTATCCATTCTCTTAATGCAGTGTATTGAAATGACTTTTGGTATTTTCTATATGATTTTATTTACTTATTTCTACTTATTCATTATCATACAATTACTTTATACATAGACATAGAAAATAGATTTTAATTATTTATTTATTTATAAATTTTTGTAATATAGCTCTTATTAAGTATATAATATAGCATTTTCTCGGTATTTTATAAAACATACCTTGTTGGGTAACTGCCTGGTTCAACTTGGACCTGCAGCTGAGTTCGAGATTTTAAATAAATAAACATGATGATGACTAACACATTTTAGCTTTTAATGACGGTAGTATCGTACAAGAAGCAAGCTGTGCAAAAAATACTCGATATTTTTGCCTGATAAGAAGAGATATCAATTTCATGGTCCATTAAAATTTAAGTATGTACTTTAAACATATCCATACGAAGATCAAAGGACAATCCCCGATTTTTTTTATCAAAAATATCGACAAATCATCTAGATATTTGACTTCAAATAACAGGTTACGAAACGGCAAGTTTTGATGGGTGAAGGAGTGTGACGTCAAAATCCGGACAAAGTGAGAAATCTACTATTAAAATGACTTGAATATCCAAAACCGTTCATCCATCAATTCGTCATTTTTTATCCAAAATTTTTGTGAATACTGTAGTATAATCAGAACTGCTGATTTTTCAACGAGACAAGGGTAAAGTTTTGGTTCTATTTTCGGTTTGTTCTTTTTGTAGCAAGACAAAACAAATCTTTTCCATATCTTTTCTCGCGGTTCCCGACCGAAAACGAATAAAATCAAGTTTTTCCTATTTGATTTCAAAAAGCCCCGGCTTTGCATTATTGACGCTGAAAATGTCAACACCAATCTATTGTTTCTTTTCAGTTCTCAGTCAGGCCGACCTTCAGATTTGTCCACTTCAAACCGAAATAGGTTCATTCGGGTTTACCAAAGTCTCACCAAAGACTAGGAGGATTAGCTCAGATGGCAGAGCAACCAAACTTCAGATCGGATCATATCTGATCGACTGTGGTTCAAATCCCCTAAGGTCAACTCAGCCTTGACTTTATCTAAAACATCAAATGAGTACCATCTAAGGGTGGCGGATGGAATGGTCCAAAGGGAATTGCATTGTGAGTAGCTGCGGCGCATCGTTGCGCATTGACAATCGAGATCTATCTGCCATAAAATCTGTTGAAATTGATCTGCAGTGTCGCGGCTGAGATCAACAAAGAGCGTTGAAAATCATTGCTCTCAGCGAAAAAGCCACTCATCTAGAAATAGAGGAGTGGTACGGGTGCCTTTGGTAGGGCGACACTGTCTGCATTACTTTACTTTTTACTACGAAAGACCAGGCAGCATTCACTTGGAAATATATATATTTGATATTTAGAGAAGAAACAAAACCTCACTCATATATTAACGGCTTAGATCATCACTCTATCATCAAAGTAGTGTTATTTTTTATTTATCAAATCTTCGTTCTTTTTATTTCGTCTGTCATGCATTACGCACCATTCATCAACTGTTGCTTGTGTTATTGTCGCCAGATATAAGACGGTGAAATCGTATTCAGTGTGCTTTTATGTGGATTAACAAGCACTTTAAATGGACCAATCAATGCTTTACCAATTCTAGATTTGGATTTATTCTAGTAAATCAGAATTCAAATTCAATAAAGTTGCCGTTCAAATGAAATATTTTACACATCGATCACGCATGCTACGACAATTTATGTCGAGGCGTATAATTTTCTGAAAACCGAAAAGCAATTTATGATTCATTCTGCATTGATTAAGAAACATTTACTTGGACCAATGATTAATCAAGCAGTTTGTGTGAAGGCAATGGATGATATTGATGTAGTAGTTATATCTATGTTATTCCATTCATCAGTGAAGACAGCGAACGTTGTTTTCGTAGAATCATATTTTAGCTGCAATAAAATTTTATCTTTTAATAGGCCACATGATTTGCGAGAAAATAATGTGAATAAATTGCTAAAAAATGGTTGATCATACAACTCCTTTAACTTATCATCCAACTCGTTTGAAACTTTATGTGTGTTATTTGAAATTCAAATTATTTGCTAAGCTACCATCCTTGTTCCTTATAACTTTGACACTCGAACTATCTCGAACGTAGACAAAAACAAAGTAAATTGATATAAATATTTCAGAGTGATTTCCATTGATAATCATTTCAGGTCAAGTCATTTAAGATTTTTGAAGTCAGTCTTCAATATTTTGAACAGGAACAGCAGTGCTAATGGAAATAATTACATTCAAATTTGACGTTCAACAATACCAATAACTTCAAAAAATGCTAAAATCTCCATTGTTTAGCGGTTTATGACTTTGTTTTCATGTTTTGTTCAGGAAATGACGTCATCATATAGCAAGCCAATCACTGATCGTCTGACGTTCTACGATATTTTTGGATTTGAAACTCCAAAATGAAGGGTTTTTGGAAATGTTTTTGGAAATTTGATTATTTTTATGGAATTATGCGGGTATGATATATCCGAAACAAGAATAAAATCAACTCGCTTAGGTATTCAATAATGAAAGTTGTAAACAGGCACAGAATAATGAGAATTTTGAATTGATACATATAGCTTGACCAAAGTGTAAAACTGTAAATTAAAAGCCTGAGTGAAATACACACATTCATAAAACAGCACTATAAATGTTAATCATGATGCCTGATGATATTATCAATTATTTTCAGATTGCATTCAGGTTACAAATTGTTAGTACCAGTGCCGCCCAATAGTCATTTGATGACCAACTATCAGATTGCGATCAGATTGAATTAATGAAAGGGAATAGAGGTCAAGAGAATCTCACTTGATATCAGTCCTTTTCAAATTCAGATTTAAGTCCTTGTAAATATTTCATTTGGGAATGCTTTGCTTCTTTATTACAACTTCGAAAAATCATTTGCGTTATTAAATTTAATTTACCGAACACGTGAAGAATTTGATGAAGATGATTCTACAAGGATGTTATTATAAATTAAACTACTTACATAATCCAATTCAAATATGTTGAATCTGATTCGCCTATCATTATATGATTCATCTCGGATCGCTATGAAATTATTTCTTGACGATTATGAAAAGAAGAAATTGCAAGCATATCAAAAATACTATGAAATTCAATTTTAGCACTCATGGTCAGCTATATGAAGCATGCTCAAGTGTTAATGGATATCCATATCGGTTGTTTGGTGGTCGCAACATTGCACAACGTCGGTACAATCAACGTACAATGTTGCAATACAGTCGGTTTTCAAACAGTGTTACCCGACGTTGCGACGTTGCTGCAACGTTGTTTTACGGTAATGGTTTAGCTGATAATTGGGGATAAATCGCGGTGTTAAATCCAACGTTGTTGCAATGTTAGTTTAAGGTAGGACAAGGATAAAGCTACGGAAGTTAACCAAGCATACACACTCAATTGAAATTGACCCTTCATCAAATTAATTCTATAATTATTATTATTGCTTATTTAATAATAATTGATTCTGTTATTATTTATCCTAAATTTTTATTATCTAATCCAGACATTTAATGATATTCCTAATTTCTTATCAAACGTATCTGTTGAAAGAAAATACAACTTTTGATGGTTATTTCAGATTGTTTTGGTTTGCCCGTACATTTGTTCGGCGGCCTTGGAAAGCAGAATGATTTACTGGAAATAAACTAAAACTAAAAGTAAATCATTCGGAATTTTTCCATTAAAAATAAATACTAGTGCCCTACATCTTCTATTTAATTTGGATATATTTTCATTGAGTTGCAGTTGAGAGCAAAGAAAAAAAAGTTTAATAAAAATCACCATGCATAGGGATCGTACCTATTCAATGCGCGCAGTGACTAGTAATCCAGAGTGACGTTGTACCACTCGTCCACCAATACTTGAACAAATGGGTGAATAGAGCGATATTAAAACATCCTTGATATGATTAAATTATCACAACTTGGTATCATTATTATCTCGAACTGAAAGATTATATTATAATATTATATTATCCTGAAAGATATAAAATTCGTTTTTGTGATCAACTTTCAAAATAAAGGAACATAGAACTTCCTATTTATCTACGCAAGCTTACAATTAATTTTTTCAAAGTATACAATCAGTTATTGTTGAATATGAAAATGCCTGAAAAAATAACACGATGGAGATCAAGGTCTAAACTTAATATGTTGCAATTTAATATCATTATTTGTTTATCTCAATGGAAATTCAAAGTAGCCTAGGCCTATTTCGTAGAAACATATGTATGTCAATAATGGTCTTTACTTACACTTCTCTGAATGGACGGATATCATTGGCTCGGCGTATGAGTGACAGGGTCTCTCGGCCAATAGAATGCAGCTTGAAAAAGTTAAACTCTTGGAAACGGCAGTTTAATTCGCAATTCTAAATATTCAGCGCCAACGTGAATCTAAAAATGTCAACGGATTTGATAAATTTCAAACAATTATAGATTGATGACTTGAGGTTAGTATTTTATTAAACCAAACTTTATATCAAATATTCAACTTGAATATAAATATTAATATAAATATATGAATTAAATATTCAACTCTATTTAAATTCTCATTATCATATGTTATGTTTTATGTAGACGCTTGCTAACAACACGTAACCTAGGAAAGTAAGCTAAAAAGTTTCCTTTCTCGTTAGTAAAAACAACTCTAGAAAAGGCTAAATTCAAATATTTAACATGTTTCTGTTTGTCTCTCGTTTGTAGATCAACGCATATAACATTTTCCTGCAGAGACAAAGACGTTTGGAAATTTTGACCTCCAATATTTCGCATCAACCCAATATTTGCTCGTTTTTTAATAGTATTTCGCTTCTTATTATTTGTAGACCAAATTGAAACTGACATTTCCGTCACCATGCAAAGCTCAATGAAAATTTATTGCTATAAAAGCAGTCTAAACATGGGTAGTAATGGCTTGATTAAAACACAAACTGCCACAAGCATGGACATTGTTCTGATGGCGGCTATTGTCGATCATGAAGAAATACACATTGAAAGTCTGAGTCACCACAACCAGTAATTAATTCGTTGATAAAAAGGTAACTAATCTAATTTGTTAGCGTCTTATACCATTAAAATTAAATCTTCAGATATAAAATAGAATTACTATTATATCGAAATTAATATATGTGTCTTTGCTTGTTTTCTAGTACTGGATACAATACACCCGCTTGGTTTTATATGTAGCTTACATTTACTGACATACTGTACACTGAAGGTCAAGTAGCTTAATTTCTGGCTGAGAGAAAACTTGAAAGTACTTATACATTACATAAATCAATGAAACAGATATGTGGTCTAATTTGAAATATATAATTCGCTACGCAAATCAAAACATTGGAGACAAAGATAATAAGATATTAAACATGGACATTTAATACGTACCAGTCCAATATGCAGTAATGTATGAAAGGCTTGAACTATTGTAGGACTACATTTCAGAAGCTTCTTAAATGTAACTAATATTATCGCTATCAAATATAGTCTGACATTTAGTGTTGGTGTATCTTACGAATAAAGTAGGCTATATGTGAATAAATCTTTTCAAATTACGATTTTTGACGTTTTATTCCACATATTCTATATTACAACCGTATTCGTGATGGTGTGAGGGGGTTAGATTTCAGTTGTTCTGGGGGACATTCTGTAACGTTGTTACCACCCCCAAGAACCCAAATTTAGAATTTGCAGCAACGTTGCGGAGTTCAACGTCCGGTTGTTCTGAAGTTATTTCAACGTTGCATCGGCAACGCCAGGTTGTTTTGAAGTTATATTAACGTTACGTCAGAGATGCGTCGGGGACGCCAGGTGGCTTAGAAGTTATTATAAGGTTGTAGTGGCAATGTTGGGTTGTTATGAAGTTGTTTTGAGGTTGCAGTGGGTTGCGCTTTGGTTGCTGTAGAGTTGTGTTCCGAAGTTGCTGCAACGTCGGATAGTAGGTTGGATCGGATGACATTTGGAAGTTAAAACAACGTAAGCGCAACGTTGGGCAACTTCAAGCTGACGTCAAAACAACGTTGCCGTCTTGATCATTATTTTTGAGTTTTGAGCTTTTTTGACAGAAAAACACCATCGAAGTCTAATAAAACCTTTCGAAACTCTACAGTTCACATTCAATTTCAGTCATTTATGGCCAACAAGGTGTCCAAGAGATATAGGTATATCTGTTTTGGAAGGTGGACCATTTCTTTTTCGCGAGAAAATAGTTATGATTTTTTAAGTCTAGACTTTGTTATTTTTCCATAGTGGGCTCTCTTGTCATTGCAACATGAGTTCCGACTTTCGAAAGAGAACTATTTCTGAAATACAGTAAGTAGACTTAAACAATAAATAACTCAGCTTATAAGAGTCCAAACAGAAAAATTATTGTCGCCATTCCTATTTATTTTGCATGGGCTACCCGATTCTGGAAAAACATTTTTTGGTGTCATGTGCACTTTAATCAGTTTTTGATATTTATGTTTCTTACTCGACTTTAGTAGACCTAGCCTGTGTTATAATTTATGTTAATTAATTATGTTGGACTGTTTCCCAGTCCCTCCACGTGTGTCAGCGTTGTTAGAAATGGAGATGCAATCATTGTATTAGGCAGTCTACAAACGTCGTGCTTTTCATGCGCCGTGCTAATCTTCTGGCGAGACCTGGCAAAAGCGCGACGTATAAATCAGTAAAATACGACGCAATTTGTCTAGCTCGGCAAAAGCTCGAAGCACGACGATGGTTGCCGCTCGGAGCGGCGTCAGCACGACAGTTGTTTTATAAGGCGTGCTTTTTTGGATGCCGAGCTTTTATTCGTCTGTTTTCAGACGAATGTTCGGTCAAATTCATGCGAATTGGGGATAAAATAGTGGTTTTTATGATGTTTTTTTATCATTTCATTCACTTCTCGATGATATTGGTGAACATAAAGTCCAATTATAAACTACTTCATTATGCTCAACTGTTTGGTATTCTGCTGTTTATTAAAATAGTGAATTTTATTACTATGTTATTACTATGTAGGTTGAAAACATTTCAGGATGCCCTTCATTTCAGTTGCATGTTAACTGGTAACATAGCTTGATAGAACAAATATTTCTTTATGAGATTTAATTGTTTTTTTAAATTAAAACATTTATATTCGAAGGAAATTTAACTAATAAATATTAGATCTCTTAAACCGAAATCTTATATCTCAGACAGTGTGACATCATTTTCAGGTACTGCTAAATTTAGCTAAAGATAGTTTTACTTTCAATAATTGCGCAATACGCCTTTCAATTTTGATGACGTCAATGGCCAAAGCACGGCAATTTCACGCCGTCTGAAATGAATTGAAACCAGAATTCCAATTCTGCCATGCCAGACAAAGCAAAGCACGGCGCATGTAAAGCGCGACGTTTGAAGACTGCCTTATTGTATTAGATTTTTGTGTGATTGATTAATACAACAGAATTAAAACAGCCTGAACGTAAATGATAGATTTTACCATTTTTATCATATGTCCTCATACATCAAACAATACTCTTTGAGTAACGTATTAATCGACGTTAGAGTCCCCATGAAAGCTAATATCCTCTACAGCAGGCGCTGCATGTAACTGGCATTCTAGTATACTGAGATGGTCAAATAGTGAAACTGAAATCCGTAGCATGTTTAGTTTAAAATTTTACAAAATGCTTCAGTTGATGTGACATCATAAATAAAATATGGTAATTATTATAATTCTAGGCATGGCTCGCATGTTTTGGTATGGCTTGCATCGAATGACGTCATGGCTCGCACGCTTGCTTGCACTTTGGCCACATTCAATCATTTTTTGGTGTCTACTTTACAACATGGGGGTCGTTGAAAAACGGCGAGGCAATTTTGACCCCCATAAAATAATTCCTGGATCCATGCATAATGCATAATCATTAGCCTAGTCAAAAACGTGCAACAATTTTCAAGATTTAATTTGAAATATTTGGAACCATTATGATGCTCTATTTTTGACATTTAGAAATATCTATCTATCTATCTGCATATCAATGAACAACGATCAAATGTGGGCTTCATAGAAAATGGGCCGTTTCGAAAATGGCCGCGAGTGGGTAGTTGAATGTTAAATGGATTATATTGAGACGATAAGAATTAAGAATAAACATGCAGTTGTCAGTTGAATTTACCTTTTCTATCTACGTTGTAATCCAAAGGCACTTCATTCCTCTTCTTTTCCAAACATATGTCCTATAATTCCTGAATCTCCGATTGGTAAATTGAGATATCATCTGGATATGGGTTATGGCCTTACCCTTGAGTTGCATGACTCCCAAACTCTATCTAGACATTTAATTCGAAGCATGTTCCAGATCTCCTGAACACAGTGTTGACTTTCGGACTGTTTTTTTGCATAACTGTTTCTCTCTAAATATAAAATAGAGTTTTAAACTTCGATCTTATCTGTAAAACCATCGTGAAGTGAACAATGAAAACAAGATGGCCACGTGTCTGATTAATATCAAACTGAGTCAATCAAATCAAAAAACATGGCACCTGGTAATTTAATTAATTAATTCGTTCAGTCATGCGTTTATCTGCGTTCAAATGAATAATTCAATTTTTTGTGCGATTTTGTATGTTTTGATAATTCATTTTCTTCAAAATAATTCATATTGCCTTTATCGACTTTATTATATACTTTTGTAGTTTATATGGTTCCTTAACTTTGTAAATCTTCCATTAGTATGTCTGTTATGCTCACAGCATTTGTGCGAAGCGTTAGTTAACGCGCTCCAATATAGGTCTATTTGAATATTCGTCCAGACGAATATGCGTCTAACTTCACAGACATCTTGTTTCTGAATTAGATCAGAGTAAATATCGTAATTATCATTAACAGATTTTCTTTATCTACTCCTAACAAAACAAAAATAAAATAGTAACGCAGATAAATAAGTATTATATTTTACGAGGGTGTTTTTTTTTACAAAATTTAATTTTTTATTGGTGCAATAGGCCAACGAAATTTGATTTGTAGTTTCTCGTCAACTTTTTTTGCAAATTTGAGGAGGATTTTTATTCATTCTTCATCATTCATTATTATTTTTTATAGAAAATGAAAATTCGAACAAATCTACTAATTAACTTTTTAAGCAGATAATTTGCGCTTGACTTTAGTATACATGTCCCTTCAAAACGTCTGATTTGAGTTTATCAATGGAACGCTTGCGATCGAAAGCAAGGTAGTCACGAATATCAAGATAACAAGAATTTATATTCATTTAAACACAAACATAATCTCCTAAGAAGTTATTTAACGGCAAGATAAATTGTCAAAGTAAATGTAGCCACTCTCTAACTTTTTCATCTTTGCTTATATGTCCTATTTTAATATTAATAATGAAATAATTGTAAATAATGAAATTTTCTAACTAGATGTAGACAATATAACTCATAATCTTGTCGAATTGTCGATCGAAAATCTGAACTGTAAATATAATATCAACAAATATTAATTCATATAAATTGAGCGTCCCAAATTAATCAATCATCCAAACTGTAAAAATCAGTTCTGCAACGTGCCTTGTAGGCTAATTGGTGGAATGGCATACCTGAAGATCGAAAATCTTTGTTAAATCAAAATTTCAAATTAAAACAGATGTTAATAATAATAATAATAATTTTATTTATTTCAAACTCGCATTCTACTACATGTACGTAAAATACAGCAGTTGCCAAAATAGGCATGTTTTACGGAATGGCGAGATAACGCATTGAAATTTGAGGGGCTATACAAGATAATATATAAATTATTTAATAAGTAAAATAAAATTTATTCAGTATTTTTTATTTTAACAAAAGTGAAACTAAGAATTATGATGCTCTTTTTTTATTATTTGGCAACCAGGGTCTTAGCTTTCTCCAAAAGTCATTTGGTACGCTGTTGTCGATAATATCTTTTATTGCCGATCGAATCTCAAATCTTCTAATGTAGGATGCTTCGTTTTCAGCTGTGATGTAGTTTTGACGATTCTTCTTGCTTTTCTCTCTGATGTATCTATTATAGAGACGGTTTCGATTAACAATTGCTTTAACAAGCCTGGGAGTTAGCCATACTGGTTGATCTGGTTTTACAATCCTTGTTCTCGTGCGGGCACAGACGATCCAAAAAAGATAATATACGACTCAAACTCTTGGGCAAGCCTAGTTGGATCGGAAATATTGGACAGTTGGATGTTGGAAAGCTCTGAAATAAGGTGAGTCGGGTCTACATCTTTCGTTGATTTCGTTGATTCCTTCATTTCATCAAAAGAAATACCGTTCAAATCGTTCATATCGTTCAAATTTCTTAGAACCATAATCTACGCGGGAATCTACGTACGTGTTGGAGGTGTAACACACACACCCCTGGCGACTTTGATCAGTCGGCAAATCTTCCTTGAAATGTCTCCAGTCGGCAAAAGAAGCCAAGAAATAGCAAAGAAATAATGTGATGTTAATAAGAGAGTTCATTAAATTCTTGTCCATCTATTCATGTCCACATCATATCTATTCATGTCCATCCATTATCTTTAACTCTCGGTGCGGTTTGACTAGGCAGACGAGATAATAGATTTTGAGCCTGGCCCACCAGGATCTCTTAAAAACATGACCCGAAATTTTTTATTATCCACACTCCGATGAAGTGGGGCAATTCTTGCAAGACCCCCGGGCAGAAAGTGTGGTCCGTCCGCATATCTAAAACCTTATTGCAGTCCTTCAAATCAAAATTGGCAAATGAAAACTTGAAAGATTTATGAAAAGTTTATAAATAACTAATACGACACTCTTAGCCACATTAACTTACAGTATGTAATGTATTTTAACGATATATGTAAGTGGGAGCTACTTTAATAACAACTATATTATATGGTATATTGAGGTAATAAATTTGTATTGCATGCGTAAAATAAATGTTTAATGCTAAATGTTATAATATTTTAATTAATTGATCAAATAGTGTGATGTAACTGTAATATTGAATATAATGAATTTAAATGTATAAAGTAATTTAAATGTAAATAGGCGGTAATAATTGGCGTGAAGCGTCCAGTAGGCAATACTAAATGTCCGTGTGGAGATTTAATGTGTCTCAAGTAACTCTTTGCTGTAGTGACACATGAGACAGGTTTACAATATTCTTTGATGTCGGAATACATAGATGGCCAGAAAAATCTATCATTAATCATAAGAAGTGTTTTTTACGGAAACCGAAATGTCCTAAGGAATGAAACTGTTCGATTAAAGTAATGCGAAGTAGTTGAATAATTTGTCTGAGCAGAAGATAATTTACGAAAAGCCAAGACGTACAGGACCATGCATTGGGTGTGGTTATATGATGCGTCAGTTACCAGAGTATAATTAGTACAATCAGGATAATTATGGTATAATAATCATGCGCTGAGATTATATAATAGCTTTGATGATTATAAATGCATTACTTCCAAATCTATAAATAAAAATGAACAAAGAAAGCATTATTTATATGTTGTAACATTACCCATTTTTCAAAATCAGTAAGTTATAATTTCAAAATCAGTGACATTGGAGCAGGGGGCATGCAGTGTGGAGGCTTTTTTCCAAATTTGATGAAAAGTTTCTTTTGAATCTATTATGTCAAAATCTTTTGTAGAAATGAATTTCCACAAGTACTCAGACAGAAATGTTGGTACTTGGTTAGAACACCTTTCTAAGATAAATTTTGAAAGTATAATCATTAATCATTCGTGCTCATATATGTTAAATATTTAACGTCAACCATTCTTTGCTAAACTTCTTGAGGCTTCAATGACCAATTTACATTGAAAATAAAAACTGATAACTTTTCAGTTAAATAATTTTAGATAAAAAAATAATACAATTGGTGTAAAAAGGTTATCATTCTAATAAATCAAAGGCTCAACTTGTTATCCTTGTATCCAACGGCTGTAATAATGTAAGTGGCAGGCTATTTACAAGTTTATCTTTATTATCCAGTCAAAAAAGAAAATTTACAAAAAGTAATAATCTCAAAAACACCTGCCTTAGATTTATCGGATTCATTTCATCCTCTATGATGCAGCTTTATCCCAGCCTTGAGCAACTTTTAATGTTTGCCTGTAATAATGCGGATGCTGTGTTGGCAGAATAAACTGTAATTGTTTTAAACTGTGCCTCCACACCACGGCAAGGTCCAGCATTCCGACTTCGTGGAGGACATGTAGGTATCCCTAGTGCTATAGTTAGCAATAAGGATATCTTCATGCAGATCATTCCATGAGTTTACATTGCTGTTTAGCATTGGAAATGTTTTTATGATGAAACAGGGCCCAACAAAAATTATTTTTATAACAGTTCAGCAAATGATAACTCATGGAACATCCTAAAAAGAATCATACAATAGAGAAAATAGGCAATAGCATGTGTAAATTATCCACACAATGCATATCGATAGTATTGTCAGATCGGATCATGTCGGATAATTTCCGGATGTGTACGAATGAATTTGTTCTATTTTCTAGAATATCAGTAGATGCTTAATTATGATGTTTTGAAAGATATTATCTAGATTATTGCTGCGCTAAACATGACGCTACGTTATTTGGATTCGGTATTTACTGGATCGGATCAGAATATAATGCGGATTCCGAAACAAATTATGATATACCGGATATAACCCGGAGTCTGTATATCCGGATCAATTACGGGTATCCGACTCAGATTGTTTGGATACTGAATAACGGATCAAGAAAGATAACCGGATCCTAGGCCTTGATATCTGGATTACTAGTACCCAATCCTCTAATAATTGTGGAACCTAGCACCTGGGGAGCCTCTAGCCGGTACAGAACAAATTAAATGCGATCGAGGCTTTTGTTCTCGTCACTTTTACGTCACCACGGCAATCAAAAGAAACAATAGACAATTGGTTTTATACTTATTGTTCCTAATCTGGTAGATGTTGATTACTTATTGCTGATTACATTGTCTTGGAGGGATAGATTGAAACAGACTCACCAGGATGTGTCCCATTGTCTAGTCGAGGGTCCCAAAGAACCAAGGGGAGGGGGCGTCCTACAATACTCACGAGCTGCCTTGACTAGCTCTACGATAATCCAGTGCCAGACGACCAATAACTGAGAATAGAAAGAATAGCAAGATTATATAACACAACCATCCCCGTGACTCCACCCGCATATACATACAACTTATCACAATACATACTTAACCATCCATCTGACGACCACCCTGCAGCTGTGAACTTAAAAGGCATATCACAATTAAACAAGGTAACCCCTTCCCGCAAACCTGTTATACCTAGCCAACCATCTAAAAAAATGTACATATCAGTTTCCCCCACGAACCAAAATAACAAATCGCTTTTAAGTGCCCTATCTACTACTTAAAGAGTTTAAAATGATGAGCAGCCTTGTTTGAAAATGTTTGTAATTGGATTTTATGAAAGTAAGTTGTAGCTAGCCCTTTGATATAATTTTTCTCCAAAAATGACAAAGAAAACAGAGCAAAGGCTGCTGCTCATTTAAACTCTTCAATCTAACCCCCGGGACCCTCGACTAGACAATATCGGACACGCCATAGATCATCATCGCCATCGTCATTTATTGATTAGCATTAACCATGCTCGTTTGCCTGGAAAATAAGCAAAAGAAATATTTAATATGTCATAGTATACCATATTACCTTGTGGAACGGTTTTATTATCTATTTATTATTATTATATGTTAGTATACTTATCAAAGCGGTTTAGGACACTAAAATGCTAAGGCCAACAATACTATCAAAATGTTTACATGGGGTAACCAATAACGGCAAGCGGGCTTTCAGTACTTCGCTTGCAACAAAAACTGAAGTTTTGACAGTAATTATTGACGACGATTTATGTATTAATGAACTTTAGAATACTAAGATTAAAGCCATCCATATTTGACAACCGGCAACACATGGAATTTTTCAAATGAGATGTAAGAATTAACTAGAGAAATATTTGCGTAATTGCTGCATTACACCGACAACATATAAAAAATTAGGAGTATAAAACTTCACCTGACAATTGTATTTGCTTGATGAGACAATTTATTTATCTTGTACCATTTGGATAGCTTCCGTCATGTATCTACAAAAAAAATTATGTTATATGATCAATATATGTCATGTTCATGAATCCTCAATCAGTTATTTTACATTGGTCATCCTATTAATAAGCTATTTTATTCGCATTCTACTTATAGAGACGATCATAAAAATATCAAATGACTGTCCTGGATTTTACAGCATTGTTCATGACTACTTTCTGAGTAATATCACATTCATCATCATCGTTCTGCACCAGTTTCATAGCTACCATTACCAGTGCAGGAGGTTAAAATCTCAAATATGAAACTTAAAAATCTCATTTGAATTATGTTCCTATATTTTCAACTAGTAGGACTGCTCGCTGGGTTACTGTAATATATAGCTCTAGCTCATTACATTATAATTTACCAATTTAATAGCTGTCATGTCTGAAAAAGTATTGGAGAATAATTATTTGACCCCGTATAACTTATCTTACAAACGCTAGATGACAAAGCAATTTTACTCCTATTATAAAAGTGTTGGAATTAAAAATACCTAACGCAGCATTTCTTACGAAACTAACCTGAAATTCGTAGCTTGATGTGCAGTTCTGTCGTGACTTTCATAGTCTACAAAACAGGAATAGTCTGATTACAAAATCCAGTATGTTCCTTAACATATTTATTAAAACGTGTAACAGGTAGCAGTCGCGATTTTGCAATTTCGAAACTTCATGTAATCAATAGTTATACTAAATAGTATACATATTAGGAAAACATCAATATGTTCCTTGATAATTTATTAACATTTAACCAATACCTGCAATGATTTATCAACATCATTCATTCTAATTACCTGCATTGCTCATCGCTGTAGAAATTTCAAGAGGACTCATTCATTCATTTGTTTTATTTAACCAAGCCCGAACTACGAAATAAAAGAGAGTTGTCAGCTGAAGCCCGCATTGAATATAATTCAGAAAAAATTTGGCAAATATAAACACATACATGCTCCTTTCAAAATTCGGCATGGTTTTATTGACCACTTCTTGCATTTAAACTTGCAATTCCTCTGAAATTATAATATATTGAACACACACCGTTTGGTTACCGCTGTAGCCGCTTCATTCGATGTCAATTCGAGTCAACGCCAGAAAAATTGAACTAGGAGAAAAATAAATATTAGCATATTAATATACCCACATGGCAAAAATTAGCTTTTAACAGAAAATCAGAAGTATTATATACCTAGAACATGCATATACCTAAAACATTCCAATAGTTGATGAATCTAATGAAATTCTGTATTAAACGACTTCGTTCACTCTAAAGTAAAAATACAAAAAGAAGGAAACTTTTAACATTTGTTTAATTTGCCTACGTGCAGGCAAACCAGTAAAATAAAGTTAAAACTTGAAGGTTCACAATTTTATACTCTCACACACTCATAGTTACCTTGAATCATGAAACACGTCCCTCCTTCCTTCCTCGATGGTTTTCACAAAATGAGGTTTCAAAGTATTCCCGCCAAAATGCGTACAATAGAAATGATTGATGGGTAAGATATGATTGATTGGCCACAATCTCAGCTCTGGAAATCTACATTCAAATGATATTAATCCCAAGGGCGCTCTGAAATCAATCTCTCTTTGTGGATGATCCCGATGGGTCATCTAAAATAGATTGACGGGGTGCAACTACTATGTCATAATTACATCATCATTTTCGGTCTACTGTATTTTACTACTATTCTACTGTAGTCTACTGTATTCTGCTGAATATGTTGGGAAATCTTCTTAGCGTCTGTCTTCATTTGACAGAGTGGTAAATAATAATAATATATGGTGAAGGAGTCAAAAATACATATTCTTTACAGTAAAGAATATTTTTTTACTCATTATAGGATATTTATATTAATAATAAGAAGGTAGAGAATGACAAATTCTTTGGTTGTAGCTTCAAGCTTCACGTTATTAATCGATCATCAGACAAAAAATACTAAGTACAATTACAAACATACACACTAACCCGGTTGACTTCCATACATCGGCTATACAGGGAAGTGCCAATTTTAAGGGGCGATCCTTTTTACAAATTCTTGTGAAATTTTAGGGTGTCAATTTAGAGGTTTTCGAAATTTGTAAAACTTTTCCTTTGTTTTACTCGTAAAAACATGAAATTTTAGGGCCTCCGTCTTCACTTGCTGTGAAATTTTAGGGTCTTTTCTCCATTTTTAAAAACGGCACACAACCGTCTAAAAAATATCGAAGTATCCCCCTCCGAGGAAATTAACACTTAGCTCAAACAGGAATCTAATTGCAGCTTATTGTTATATTTTACAATGGGTTCTATTATGTGATTGTTAGGTTATTGTTAGGGAAGTGCCAATTTTAAGGGGCTCGTTTTTACAAATTCTTGTGAAATTTTAGGGTGTCAATTTAGAGGTTTTCGAAATTTGTAAAACTTTTCCTTTGTTTTACTCGTAAAAACATGAAATTTTAGGGTCTCCGTCTTCACTTGCTGTGAAATTTTAGGGTCTTTCTCCATTTTTAAAAACGGCACACAACCGTCTAAAAAATATCAAAGTATCCCCCTCCCAGGAAATTAACACTTAGCTAAAACAGGAATCTAATTGCAGCTTATTGTTATATTTTACAATGGGTTATATTATGTGATTGTTAGGTTATTGTTATTACATTGCTAAGTTTTAGGGCCTTTTAGCAGCTTTAACATTTGATAAGCAGACAAGCTGATTTATCTATCGTCAGAGTGCTCAATACCAATTAGACATTGACAGAGAGACTTTGAATTCGAATTAGTTAACATCCTTATGTAATATTATTATTGTATATATTTATTTAAAGGATATTTATAATAAGAATAATAACTTAAAAAATTTAATTACTGTATAGTGAATGTGAACTCAGATACACATATAATGTGAAAGTGCTCAATGTTGGTTAAAACAGAGCATTATATAATTAAAGACAAAGAGGAGGCAAAGCCGGTAATTAATACTAATAATATCAAAAGTGGGATTGTTCCACATCAGTTCTCATGGTATATTGCTCAATGAAATTAATAATAATAACAATAATAATAATAATAATAATAATAATAATAATAATAATAATAATAATAATAATAATAATAATAATAATAATAATAATAATAATAATAATAATAATGATAATGATAATTTTGGTACAAAATAACAACACAACTAAATTTGCACAACGTTTCGACTGATTGACTTCAGCCATTCTCAAGTGAATGTTTTTTATTATTAGTTAAGATATATATATATATATATACATAAAAATGTTTGCCCCTTGAGGGTAAAGTTACATCATGAAAAATATTTACAATTATATGAGATCTATATCAGTGACAACAGTAACTATGGTAACTAGCCTATAGATATGAAATGCATGCAGTTATTTGAAAACTTTGGCCTGGATGGAATCGCCCTGAACGTTTAATGTTGGTTTCAGTTCTTGAATTGCCAGCATTTCATTCACAAGACAATCGAATTTATTTTAATTGATCAGTAGATATTCCGTGCTCTTGACGGACGTGTGTACCAAGGTCAGGGGCGCAAATTAGGGGGGGGTGCGGGGGGTGTCTAACCCCCCCATTTTTAATTTTTGGCCAAAAGTCGGTCCCTGTCGATCCTACGATAACTTTGCAAATAACTAGCTTAGAAGAACAGAAAGTAGTTTTGAGGGATTTTCATATTAAACTTAACTTTCAAGTAGGACGTTCCAGACATTCTAATGAATAAAGTACGAAGTTCAGAATAATAGATATGTGAATAGATAGAAATTTAAATAATCGGCTTATATGAATTCATGACTATCGATACATTTCCGCCGTTAATTGGTTTTACTTTCCGTCATTTTTCGAAGAATTGTTAGCACATCCAACAAACCATTTACAAGTCACACCGCCTATGAAATGAATGATGAATAATGTGATATTTGTCTGAAAACTGCTCCGTCCATGTGATTAGTATATATAGTTGAAGTGATAATGTGACTGGACTGCTAACGGTGTAATTTAATTTCCTTTGTATTGCAATATTGTATTTTTTTTTCGTTTCTTTTGAGACCGTCAGACAAGTATATGACTCATCTTCAAAACTTTTAGAAAATTCTGAAACATGTCTGCATGAATTGCGGCAATGCCAAGAAAGCACGGAATCACAAAGTCAGAACTTTATGCCAGTACATCATGATCCTGGTTTGCGTAGACAAATTAAGAATGATGAAGATAGAGATTATGTATTTAGCATGGGCCCATTTCAGCCATTACTTCGATCCTATCCCAGAATTAGTGATGTCGACCCTTCGGAGCAGAGCGGGTTCTATGTTGATTGGTTTAGAGAATTTCCACATTTGGAATATTCAATCGCAAAGGATGCTGCATATTGTTTCTGCTGTCAACTGCTTCCTACTGGATTAGGGCATGAACAATCTTCCAAGGCGTGGGTTAAAGGAAGTGTTCGGCAATGGCACAAAATGATGAAAAGTAGAGGTAAAATAAAGAAAGGGAAACTCTCGAGCCGTTTCGCAAACAAGAGTCACAAATCTGCAGTTGAAGCCTCTTTTGAAAGGATGGCTGGATGATGCAGTAAAACGTCCCCAGCGAACTGTGTACATTTACTGGGACTCCCAAAATTAATACATTGACCTTCTCCGTGAGCAGCTGAAGGAGAGAATTCGATAAGAAGCAAGCAGTGCAAAGTTCTTTGCCGTAATGGCCGATACCACACCCGATACATCTCACAGAGACCAATTATCAGTTGTAGTGAGATACGTGTCTACTGATGGTGAAATCAAGGAACGTCTCATTGATATGCGCATAACAGATGACAAAACAGGAGATGGTCAAGCAAAATCAATCATTAAATCCTTGCAAAGTCAGGGATTTGACACTGAAGCAGTTGCTTTTCAATCTTATGATTACACAGCCTCAATGTCCAGTAAATTTAAAGGTTGCCAAGCAAAGCTGTCTGAATATCTGAAAAGAGAAATTCCATATACTTTCCATGTCTTGCTCATCGCATCAACATCACGGTTGAACACAGTTGTGCATCAAGTAGTGTTATTTCAAACATGTTTGATACATTGCAACTTGCCTATGTATATTTTTCAGTTCCAGTACAAAAAGATTTGCGATCTTCAAGCAGCAGCTGGAGGAAGATGTGAATGCTGAGAGCAATGTGCAATTGAGGAATCTTTCCGGTACAAAATGGGTTGCACAATGTGAATCTTTAAAATCTGTGTGGTCTAGCTATGATGCTATCATTTCTGCGCTGGATAAGGAAATGGGAGAGGGATATCGTTTTACAGCAAACAAAGCAGAAAATCTTTCATTGAAGATTGTTTCGTTTGAATTTATTGTTGCATTAATGTTCGTTCGAAACGTTATGACCAAAACAAAAATATTAAATGACAATATCATGCAGACAGTTAAGGTTAATGTAACAGATGCTCTGGAGGCAAATTCTGCTACTATAAACACCCTAACTTCTATTCGCAAGGATGAAGATGCTATAAATCAGCAAGTTGACACATCAATAAAAGGTAGAATGGATCACGATGTGGATCCTGATTTAGAATTTTCAAGACGCCATCGCAGACGCCTACAGCCAAGGAGATACGATGAAAATGCAGCTAACAGTGTTGAATTTACTTTACAAAGCTTTTATCGCACAGAATTTTTAAAGGTACTTGATACCTAGATCAAACTTTTGAAGGAAAACTATGAAGATGCATTCAAAATTATTGAACCTGTTGTTTTGATCTTTAAGCCACCGTACAATGAAAATGTAAAATCGAATCAGGTTCAACAGCTTCTCAATCTTTTTCCAATTTCCGCAACCTAATATCGAATCATTGGAAAGTGAAATTGAAATATGTCGAATTCATAGCAAAGATTACTTGACAGGTTGCAATTATTTTAAAGATTCTTATAGCTACTGTCTTCAGTACTCGAATGTTTTCCCATTAACATTGCGTTGTCTGAAGCTACTATTGACAGCACCAATAACATCTGCCTCTAATGAGCGAGCTTTCTCCAAGTTAAACTTAATAAAAAATTTATTAAGGAGTACAACTAGTCAAACACGTCTCCATGGTCTAATGATTTTGGCAACAGAGAGAGACATCACAGATGCATTAAATTTGGATAATGTTCTGAAAAAGTGGTCTAAGGCACCAAAGACTGGAAGACAGATGAAAATATAATTATTTCAATTCACATTTCAAAGTAATAAATGCTACATGATTATCATTGATAGAAAAATATATTGTATTCATGTTTGACTCAATAGGTAATGATTCATGTTTATGTAATGAATTTTCCATTTACACATAGTAGTGAATTTATTTTGTTAATTTTAAGAGTGATCAGTCCACTGTGCCCATATAGTACATATATTAAATTTGATTTATAAAGTATTGACATATGTTTTTTTTGTGATTCTAACAAGTGCTTTCCTAGTAAGCCAGAATATCCACAGTAGGTGCGCCAATGTAAGAAACTTTCTTAACAAATGTCGGAAACATGACACAAAAGTATGAGAAATTTTAAGAAAAAAATCGGTCCTTTTTCCAGACACCCCCCTAAGATTAATTTCAATTTGCGCCCCTGACCAAGGTTACTTTTGTTATGTTCATCTATGCGTTCATATAAGTGCCGCCATGTATAGCCAACATAGTCTGCTTCGCACAGACCACATTTAAAATGATATATGACGCATTGCTGGGTTAACAAATCTGGCTTCTCCTCACGGGTACGCAAGTCATCGTTGAGCTTCTTACTTATAAAAATAGCATTAAACTTTACACTTAATTTACAATTTAAACGGTAAAGTTCTTTTCTTGTTTCATCACATGATTGTTGGTCTTTAAAGGTAAAACTATACTAACATATTTTAAATTATCGTCTGGTAAAACTGGAGAATTAAAATCATTACTTAGCATTTTATTTAAAATAGAATTAAAAACACGGGGCGGATACTTAAGTTTACTAAAAATGTTAAAAAGTACTTTACATTCAATATTAAAATCAGCTTCAGAGGAACAAAGACGATGCGCTCTGTGAAGCATTGTCTTCAAAATACCAGTTTTATACCTTTGGTCTACATGACTCTGATAATGTAAAAGAAGTCCTTTTTTGTTGTTTTTCGATGTACACTCGTTGATATTTCTGTGCCGGTATTGGTCATTTTGATTCCAAGAAAAGGTAGATTTTTGTTTTCCTCTAACTCAATCGTGAAGTTTATTGACGAGTGTGCTGCATTCAGAATCGATAATAAGTTTTCTGCTTCTAATA